>JACBKR010003300.1:0-30035 GCA_014218235.1 Colocasia esculenta
AAACTGAACTCTGCCAAACGCGCCCAAAAGCTCCTCCGTACAAGAAGCCCCTGGGGGAGGTGACTTTCATCCTTTTGTCTCGGCACTCGGGCTCCATCGCACAGCTTTTTCCAGCTTCCTCCGGATGCCGCCTTCACACCTACGCACTCCGCCACGTCCCTGCTCTGCCTCGCGATCCAGCCTCATGTGCCAGATCGCACACGAGCTCCACCAGCTTCACAACTCAACTGTCATCGTCGCGCACAGACTCTCGATTCTGTCGCCGCCTGCACAGCCCTTCACCTCTGCTGTGCAAAGCCTCGCTGCAGATGCCACCTGCGTCTTCCTGTGAGATGCCAGACACCACACTGGACGCACCAGCTCAGGCAACCCGCCCAGCCTCTGTGCACAGAACGCCCAGCTGCTTATCCTTGCTGCTTCGCACGGGAGATCCGCTCAGCACATAGAGCACGCGGATCCATCGCCGTGATACAGCTTCGTGCACAGCTGTCTGCCATGCCCCATGCCCCAACGACCCAAATCTCAAGAGCACAAGACCCAGCCAGCAGCCCTGCTTCCAGTAGCTTCGCCCACTGGTGGAAGAAAACGAAAAGGGTTTTAATAAAAGCTTAAGTTGAGGTATATTAAAAACACTTTATTTAAATGTTGTGTTGTGTTAGCTTGGAGAGGGGAGTATTATTTATGGGATGGTTAGAGATGTGGATGATATATGGTTAGTCCAATTAAAAAAATCTTTATTATTTACAAACTTACATTTACTATTAAACGATATTTGCACAAATTTATTGATAAAGTATACCAGAGAGAATACTTTTATTGTTAAAACTATTCAAAAGGTATGAGTATCAACTGCGTTCTACCAAAAAATTAACTAGTATGCTCAAAAAGATGAAATGAAAATTAACTCGAAATGCATTATTACAGATAAAAGATGTCTAAAATACTATGTGTATGAAATTTACAAAAATTATGCAGTTATCAAACAGCAGGTGAAGTAGAGCAGCAACAACACTTCTGGTTCTTGGACTTTCTCTAGGGTTTTTGGTGGAGGCTGCTTCGTACGAGATTACCTTCAAAAGATAGCTATATAGTGGTGTCCACATATGGAGAGACGTGGTAGTTGGAACCACCATGTATAGCAACTTAAAAACTCTGAATCTGAAGGTCTTCTTCGTCTGTCGACAGCACTGGGTCTCCTGTCGACAGGTGTTGACAGGCAGGGGACTGGGGAGTTCGGGAGACAGTTTCTGTCAAAGGCTGTCGATAGGCGACACTAGTGCTGTCGACAGGCAGTCCTGTCCTGAAGTATGGCTTTCTAGTCTGTATGCATCTGTCGACAGGGGCCTTTGTGGCTGTCGACAGGTACCTACTTTTCATGCTTTTCTTGATCTTTTGAACCTTGTTTTGATGCATGTCTTGCATAGTATCTCACCTACATGAAATAATATAGTTAGGGAGATAATGTCTATATATGATCAATTAACATGTTTGTTTCATTTGTCTTTCAAGAGCATTTGTATCATGTTCATTGCTTAACATCTATCAATTAAATCCATGAAATATTCATGCTCATCATCCAAAACAAAGACCTGATTTGTTAGCTTAGCATTCTCATTAAAACTTCAACATATGAGAACTCAACACACAGGTCTTCCTTCCATAAGTAGGGAATACACACACCTATTTTAACAGGTCTTCTCTTCACCACCCGAAGAGGAACTTCACAACAAATGTGAAAAGAAGGCGAAAGGCCCCTAAACCAAGCTCACAATGAAATGCTTGATCTGAGGCAAAGTCTGAGAGAGAAAGATCAACAAAAACAAATATCTCAGAAACTACAAGCTCTCAAAAAACTAGGCAATGAATGATGAGAGCTACGAGCTAAGGAATGAATGGATGAAGCAAGAAGCTCTTGTTTCTAATGCTCGCAAGTTGAAGGTGGTTCTTGAAAAGCTCTATTATGCAAAAGTTGTCCTTCATGGAGTCATCAGTCTTCTATATATTCTCTTGAAATTATGTCGTTGAAATGGCCATTGTCTCTAAGATTGAAGCACGTTAGACAGCATGGTCCATCATGCGCGACAGGTAAGCTTGCAGCCATTTAATGCTCTGGAGCCATGCAGCAAAGAGAAGATTCATCCAGATATTCCTCAGCTTCTGGTTGTCCAAGTTTTAAGATATGATAATGGTAAATACTGCACACAAAATGTCGAAGCACAGATAGCTAGATTGTCTCCATGCTTGTCATCAACGTTTAGAAACCATGCAGTAAGAACATACACCAAAATATTAATGCCATTCTGCTATCCTGAAAGTGTTTGCTATGGAAACATAGGAATAGAAGGCACCCAGATACACATCATGTAGAGAACTGTTTAATCTCATTAAATGCAAGGATATTAGTATGCATGCAGGAAGACTTTGACTTTCACAATATTGAAAATATATTTGAATATCATGTGTGAAATCGATGTAATCCATGAAGTCGTTTATGACAAAGAAATAGTTGTACAACTTATGAAATCGTTGTGTGAACAAGTCATTATTTAAGTATAAGCAAATCGTCGTTTATGCAAATCGTTGTTCAAACATAATCCAATCATTGTTTGAGAAATTGTTGTTCAAACATAAACAAAATCGTTGTTTGAGCAAATCGTTGTACAAGAGTAAGCAAAAGTTGTACAAGTAAATCGTTGTACAAGAGTAAATAAATAGTTGTACAGGTAAATCGTTGTACAAGAGTAAACAAATCATTGTTTTTTTATTTATCGAATCGTTACAACAATCAAATCGCTGTTTCTCTTAAGAAATCGATGACTGAATCGTTGTTTTTCACTTATTGAATCGTTACAACAATCAAATCATTGTTTCTCTTAATGAATCGTTGTGAGACTGAAATCGTTGTTTCACTTAACGAATCGTTGTGAGACCAAAATCGTTGTTTCACTTAACGAATCGTTGTCAAACCGAAATCATTGTTTCACTTAATGAATCATTGTGAGACCGAAATCGTTGTTTAAAAGGAAAATCGTTATACGCTACTTATGAAATCGTTATGCTTATAAGGGAAATCGTATACGATACTTATGAAATCATTATGCTTAAAAGGGAAATCGTTATACAATACTTATGAAATCATTATGCTTAACATGGAAATCGTTATACGATACTTATGAAATCGTTATGCTTAAAAGGGAAATCGATGTGGACTTTGAAAATGCATGCTTTGAACTTTAAATGATACAGTGTAAGAATACTATTTACAGATTTGGCTTGATTTATTCCCTATAGATAAACTTCATAAAAACTTGTTAGAAAATAGTTTTAGGGTTTTGTTAATCACCAAAATTGTATATAATTAAATAAAATTCTATGGGGATGGACTGATCATCAGGAAGCAGAGGTACTTAATCTATTATCAAGCCAAGGAAGCTGCAATTCATCAAGGACTGCATTGGAATATCACTATGCATGACTTTCTTCATTTTACATTCCATAGAAATCTGTCCTCTCAAAACCCTCCTGGGTCGTAGTCACTATTATAAGAGACTCACCTGGTTCCACAAACGTCATCTAAAATCTTATAGGAAAACCCTCAGATAGGCCCCACCTATAAGATTGATGCTAGTTCTTTGAAAATTTTCTTCCCGACAATGAGAAGAAGTGTGGAATCTTCTCCAGCCTTTCTTAGATCAAGTCCCTCATTCCCTGTACTTACCTAGCTCCTTATCCAAGTCCTAAACACTCTTATGTACTTGAGATTTCAGTTTATGAATACTATGTCACGCCCGCCAATTAGCAACAGAATAAATCGGGGAGACGTGAGTAAAGTAAATAGTAGAGTAAAATGTACAACAATGAGTGATTCAGAGTATCTAATGAACAATAATTGGAATAAAACTCTTCATTTAATTATAAAACACTAAGACTATTACAACCACTGATTCGGAGCCAATACGTAGGGCTCAATGACATCATTACATATGACGAGAAAATCTAAAGTAATAACTACTAGACTCCAATTGTGCTAGGGTAACTTTGTCATTTGACTCCGGGTCGCTCATCACTCGGGTCCTGTCCCATGGTGTGTATAACGTCATGTCTGTCTTACCTGAGACACAATAACAAATAACGAAGGGTGAGCGATAACGCCCAGTAGGACTTAAATCTCAGGATCAAGCATGCTTTAAGTGATTAATGCTTTAAGGACAGAGTAACTAATGATAGAGCGAGTCATGTAAATTCGAGAAGAAACTAAGAGCACGAGTAAACGGGGTCACTAGCACATGAAGCAGTATAGTACAATGAATAGGTCAAGTCACAATAGAAAGCAATAACAACACGATGGCAAATAACGTCAACGTCAAGAAATAGCAAGAAACATGTATAGCAAGGAGAGAAAAAGTAATTGGCCATATAGAGTGTAAATTGCACTTTGATGATTTTTCTTATCAATCAAAATAGTATAGCACTTTTGATTAACTTTCATCAATCGAAATAGTAATGGCACTTTGGTTATCCGTTAGATAGCTGAGGAGAGAGTATAGCACTTTGTTGTCAATAGACAACGAGAGATTATAGCACTTTGTTTGTCAAAGACATCGAGAGAAATATAGCACTTGTGTTGATTATCTTAGATTAATCTGATAGTAGGCACTTGGATGTAATGCCGACATCCTGATCATTTAACTCCGCGAGGCAAATGGCACTTTGGGCGCTTCCCCAGGACCAGATTGGGCCTATTGCGCTGGCATTGGTCATTTTGTTTATCTTTAGACAATCAATTAATGGCCAATAGAGAATACCAAGAAATAGATAAGAGCACTAGATGAATAGAAGAGATAGTAGAGAAAGTGTGAATAGATGAGCGAGGAGAGTGTAGAGAGAACTAGTGGACAATGTACGTAGCACATCGAGTAATAAGCGATAGTAGCAGTTGCACAACATGCGCTATTGTGTTGGCAGTCAAGTGGAATCACTACCTTTCCGCTGGCCATGTTACGCATAGGTCTAGAGGTCGGCATGATTCAAGATAAGAGTGATATTCTAATAGCCGTTTGGATCATGTTGATCCCTAAAGGGTTTCATAGTTTAGGGTACAACCAGCTCGTCGACCATGTGGGAATCCAGGACAGAGGAGACTTACGAAGGCCTTGAACAAAGACTCACTAGTCCAGCAGAAGGAATATCGACGGAGAGTTCATCCAAGTCAAGAGAGAGTGTGCATATAGAAAAACAAGTGCTCGACGTTCTAGAGAAATTAGAATAGTGGAGCGTCGGTATCGATGTTTCCAAACATCGCGAGGGAAACATAGACAAGTCATTTAAAATAGGCAATTAAATATATATTGAAATCAATTGCTAGATGTATATGTGACAATTTTCGGCCAAGATAAGCCATATTGGGGGGGTTTACGTGTGTGCATTGTGTAAGAGGAATTATAGATAGGAAAAAGATCAAGTGCATGTATTTAAATTACACAATATATGTTCAGTTATAACAAGTGTATTACTGCGTAGAGGACTATTTACAGAGGGTACAATCACTGTAGAAAGAAATAGCATCAAATTTAGGGTTTTCAAGCAAAAGCCAGAACGCGACGCACCTTGAAGGGTCACGACGGGGTTCAGATAGAACGCGACAGGGTCTTTTGAGGATTGCGACAGGTCAAAAGGTCGGGCGGCCAGAACGCGACAGGGTACCCTATCGCGATCAGATCGCGACAGGTTCCTGTGTCATGATGGCCTGAGAACGCGTCCTATCGGGCCGTCACATCTCAGTTCTGAGCCTGTATTCGAGTAGGAGGAAAAGGACAGAGCCTCGGATTGCGGGCCAACTTCTATCTTTTGACACAGGGTCGTTCAGAAAATCATAACTAATTGTATAGTCGATGAAAAATCATGAAATATTTGCGAATTGACCTAGACTACAGGGTACTTACAGTAATTAGGAATTTGAAAACAACCAGGGTTTTGACAGGCTTAATCAAGTCAAACATGGAGAGTAGAATACTGTGAACAGTTGAGATGCAAGAATTAATTCACAAGACATGGTGGATGAAATTTAGGACTTTTAGGGGCAAACGAAGCCTAACTAGCATCAGTACCTCCAATTAAAAATTGAGAGCATGGGGACGAGTAAACATGGAGATCAAGAATTTAGAAGAGGGGTTCAGGGTCATGTAGTTCACAAAATTTTGAAAATTAAGAACAAAAGATTGAGTGAACGAAAAAATTATGAAACAAAAGGAGTTTTGTTCCTTTGCTCGTGAGAATGCCTACCTTTAATCATTTCCTCTTCGAGGGCTAGAACTTGAAGAACGAGAGATAGAGCTTGAGAGAGGCTTCTTCCCACGAATTCTCCTCCTCCTTGGCCTCTCCTCTGGTACAGCAAGCCTTGGGTATGAGCTAGGGCCGGCCATGGGGGTTTTAAGAGAGTATATGCTTTCTCTCTTTACATTTCCTATTGGACTCTAATTCCCATTAATTCCAAAATTTCTATTTTCTCTCCCCTTTCAAGAATGAGAACTTCTAATTGGGTTAGGATGGGAGCTAAATTCGTGGCCAAGCAACTAGGGTAGGTTAGGAATCCAATTCTAACTCAAACTTTCTATTTAATGTATAAATATCCCTTTCTATTAAGTAATAATTTAGTTACGAATTTAGGGTATTTTCCTATTATTTCGCTTTTAAAAAAATCCCTATTGGCCCATAACTTTTATATGATCCATTTAACAAAGCTCACCACTTTTGTTAATGTGTTTTAACTTATAAAAACTCCCTTTTTAAATTAGAGAATATTAGAGTTCGAATTTTATTCATCGGCTATGGGAGGTCCATTGATCTAATTCTCATGGGATTATCATTACATATTGGTTGGAGTCTACCCATCATTATTTTTAATGTTTATCTACTTGGCTCATATGATAATGGTTTCTGAATTATTCCTTAATTACAATAATAAGTCACCTCAATTTCTAAAAGTTGGTCCGAATTATTTTTCTAAGCCCAATTTTCTTAATGGGTCATCATTACCTGACGTTGGAAGTCTCTCCGACAGGTTCGTTTAATTTATGGGCGCGTTATCTTTCTGTGTTAACAGTTTTCCGACTTAGTTTCTAATTTGGATAATTAGTCGCGTTGTGACGTACGCTTAGCCAATCGGATTTTTTGTGCACGAATTTCTTCGTGGAACACTAGGGATAATATGGGGGTTGATTTATAATTTTTATGGAATTTTTAGATGTGTTCTTGCACATACGATAATAGTATGTATGTTTCTATTATTCAGTTTTATAGAATTTATTATTTCAAATTTTAAATACTGAATTTTTCAGGTTGCTACACAATATCTGTTTCTGGATATAGATTCATCTCATTTTCTCCTTCCTTATGTTCCTTTTCTGTTAATGCCACAAAGGGGGAGAAAGAAGTGAGAAACAAATAACTAAAAATCTCCCGAAGATCATATGTTTGCATATTAATTGTTTTTTCACTATTTACTTAAAAGTTTTGTCATTAACAAAAAGGGGGAGAATTGTTGAGCAACTACCCTAAGAAAATCATTTAATATTTTAAATTCTTACAACATTGTGATTTGCTATGACAAAACCTTTTAAAAGACTCTTTACAAATTAAATACACTAATACATATACCACAAAAATATTTTTGAACAACTTCCTCTCAAAAAATTTCTAAGTCCACAGACTACTATATGTATTATACTTCGAATTTAGCCTCCGACTTTCAGAAGTCAAATACAGTATGCAAGTTTACCTCGAAATTTTTCTAAGTCCACAAACTACTCTATGCATATCATACTGAATCCGACTGTTGACTCCGACTTTATAGAGTCGAATTCTCTAAGTCTTGAGTTCTGAACTCCACCTCTCTGAAGTCAAATGCCACTCTCCGACTCCTAAAAGTCGAAGTATCCGTCTTGTTTCTGTCGAAGTGTATAGAAGTCGAATGCACATATATCCGACTTCTTACAGTCGAATCATATGTTTTCACTACAACTTCTGAGAATCGAATGTCAAGGTGTGTCTTCATGATTCTGACTTGACTTCTAGAGTCGAATTACAACTTCTTCTGAATCCGACTTCTCTGATAGTCTATGTATTATACTTTCAGAGATGAATATTGATATTCTATCAGGTCATTATTATTTTAATATATTCTGAAAAGATTAGACATATTATACTCTAAATAATCTTCTAAACTTGGTTGTGATTATATTGAAACTTTATTCAAATTGTCTCTTACTTCATGACAGAAGACCAGATCTTCATTCCCTTCAGAAAATATCATGCATTTATTGATTTCAGACGCATGGGTATCTGACAGAGGTTCACCTACCACTATCAGACCCACACCTTACTTTTTGGTGCAACTATCTATCTCTCTTTTTATTGGCCTGAAAGCTTGTCTGTCCGAGGATTCTATATTTTACATATCTTCTCTAACTCACCTACCTCAAAAGCATGGGGGTATTCTCTCTGTTGTCTTGTCTTTGCTGCAGAACATTTATTGAGCACGTTTTGAGCATGGAGCCTTCACAGACATTAATTGGAGTTTGACCTCTAGCTGTGAAGCTACAAGCCTTGTCTGAAGCCGTTGGAAAAGCTAAAAGGTAGAAGGATTTATGGACAATAACCTCAACCAACATCCAAAGGATCAAAGGTCTCTCTCAAACGGCCAGAACTCTAACGGAACTTTCAAATGGCTACATCCTTGAAGCTTATATAGAAGCCGAAGTTTGAAATAGAGTACAACACTGAGTTTTTGGAGACCAGCTAGCAACTTCTTCAATTCACTACTGTCTTCTGCTAGCAGAGATTCAGAAAGCCTTCTCCTGAGCTGCAAGATTGAGAGCCTCATCATTCAGAAAAATCCCCAAGCTCTCCTCTTCACAGAAGTCTGTATTGGGTGGCAATTGTTATTGATATTTTGATCCACCCCCTTTAGTTCAGAAAGGATCTTACTTGTAACTCCTTATTGTTTTCTTCTTTCTGAATTAGGTGTGTTTGCTCATTCTTGGGGCAAACACACAAGTGTCTTTACAATTTTCTCTGTGTAATTTCACAGGAGATTGTTCCTGTGTTCCCTCCTGTGTAAGGAAGACCTTGTAAAGGTAGCTTTCTACCCTATTGAGGGAAGACTTGTGTGGGAGCAAGTGGGCTTGTAATTCCTCTCAGGGTGAGAGAAGCCAAGTTCTCTTGGCAGTTAGTGAAATCCAAGTGGTTAGCTTGAGGATTGGACGTAGGACTTCCATGTGGGAAGGGTCGAACCAAGATAAAATTATTTGTGCAATTGTGTGATTATTTCCACCAACTTACACTTGAATCACACACTACACTAAATTCTAACAGTTCTATTTAGTGTTTTTAATTAATATAAAAAAATTTAAAAGCACAAGAAGTCCTATTCACCCCCCCCCCCAGGACATCATTAGTGCCATTTTGATCCAACAGCTTGGAGCGAGGAGGAGGTGGCCATTCCTGTTGGATCTCTGATTTTGATGATAGCTAAATGTGATTCATTAATACTTTGAAATCATGCTTATCATGCTTACATTTTTCTCACAATGTTCCTTCACATTTTACAGCTCAAAAAGTGCTCAGTAGTGTCGACACAGCTCAACTGTTGTGCGACACTAGTGCATTATCCAGCACAAAGACATCAGGAAGTACTCAGTGGTGTCGACACAGCTCAACTGTGTGTCGACACTAGTGCATTATCCAGCACAAAGACATCAGGAAGTACTCAGTGGTGTCGACACAGCTCAACTGTGTGTCGACACTAGTGCATTGTCCCAGATCAAAGTCATCAGCAATTACCCAGTGGTGTCGACACAATCTGGTGTGTGTCGACACTAGTTTCAGACTCCAGGAGATAGTTTTGTGATGACTGGGACAGGGTGTCGACACATAGGTAAGGTGTGTCGACACAGTCTGTCTAATTTTTCTTGTCTTTTTTGATGTAATTAACAGGGGACGTGGGAGCTTTTGGGAAAGGCTTTTTGGGCGGGAACTTCTATGCCCACAGATCCAAGATATTTTGTGGACCCATATGCCTATAAATACCCCTTATCCACTTGGGCTTAAAAAGAAGTCGAGCCATATACTTCTGTTCTTCCAAGACTCCAGAGAGTTCTAATCAATTTCTGAGGAAGACTCCAACCTGGCGAATTGCTCCCAGATCTGAAGGAACAAGAGGTTTGCATCCCTTAGACGATCCAATTGAAGGAGAATTTCGATCCATCTGAGTCTTCTTCTGGAGCTGAAGCAGAAAAGCTGATCCCCATTCCTGAAGCAGAAATAGGGATCTTCGAACCAGTCCTCTTCAATTTGGAATTCAATGCTCCGACTGGTTTCTCTTTTCAATTTCATTCTATACTGTGTGTTTTGTGAAAGTGGTGCCATCCTTGTACCCAATTTCACGTGTGTATGATGAATCTGAGATTTCGATATCTCAAAGTGTGTGTGTTTCATTGTGACTTTTCTGAACTGGCAAGATAAGACACAATTGTGTGTGTGTGTGGATGGTGGATGTAGGATACACTATTGTGTAATCCGAACCACCCTAAATCTTTGTGTCATTGTGGTTTTCTTGTCTCTTGCGCTAGATGCTCGGTAGATTTTTTAAAATTTCATCATCTAGCTTGTCTAATTTGTTTAGAATTGTCATTCACACTCTGATTTCACACTCAATTAAATTTCTCTAAGTTTCTGTTGAAGTGATTTTATAATTTGGAGAAATCTATTCAACCCCCCCCCCTTCTAGATTTCTGGTAGCAGTTTTTTCCGCAACATTTCAATTCCGACATGAAGGCCCCAATGGGTCAGCTCTACACTTGGAGGTAGGGACCCTCGACTCCTCTCGGCCTAGCATGCTCCCGTCCCCCTTGAGATTGTGGTTTCTCGTGGTTTGGGGTTGTAGGAGCGTGAGGATCATGCTCATGTGAGTGAGGATTCCATCGAGCGTAGAGTCCTTGTAAATCCTGTTTATTGGGGTTTGAGGGTGGTTGTATAGTTTATAAGCTTTCCTACATGTTCAGCATGTCCCCCCTCCTATGGATGTGTTTTGTATCAGATTTGGGGTGGTCTCCGGGAGGATCGTCCTGAAACCTCTCTCGGCTGAGAACGCGACCTGTTAGAGGGTCGCGATGATGTCACGACGGCTAGGCCGCCGTGACATCATTGCGGAGCTCTTAGGCATCACGACATGGTCACGACGGCTTGGGCGTCGCGACAGTGTCGCAACGGCCTGTGGCGTCGCGACAAGGTCGTGACGGCCTCTGGCGTCGCGACAAGGTCGTGACGGCCCGATGCGTTGTGACTACAGCAGAGACGGGTAAGGTCGTACGAAGTTCCGTTTTCTATGGAGTGTTCGCCATTTCCGCTTTTTATTGTACCCGTGGCACCAGTGCTAGTTCCCTAGTACGGTCCTGCACTAGTCATTCACTCAGTGCTCAGCACTTGAGGGCTTGTCCCGTGAGAGAGGTTGTACCGTTGTATGGGACCCCCCGTCCCCGCGTGCTGTTACTCTGGGCGGTGGGTGTGCTCGAGTCACAGACTCTAGAGCGAAGGGGGAAAGGTGGTTAGGACAGCAGCGTTGTGTCGTTGCAGAGCTCTCGTGGTTGGTCTGGGACGCCGAGGTCGTTTTGGAGTCCTTCCCTGAGCAGGCCAGTCAGTCCTTCTTCTCACTGTCTCGCTCTTTGTGGCCCCGAAACCACCTAAAGAGGCCAGGCGTGGGACCGCAGTCTGGCCAAACTACGGCAGTTACTGTTGTGTACTTTGTGTCCTGCCTCACTCTAACGAGAGGGGAGGTTTGGACATGGGTCGAGGATAAGACGTCAGTGGACGCACCTGACTGGTTGACTAGTGGTAGTGTTTCCGTAGCTAGTGTCTCTTTCTAGGCGGGGTTCTCCCTGTCTACGTAGCCAGCGTGTGGTGGTCACGACATGCAGGTTCTACGGAGTTTTCGACCGTGGCATTCTTGTACCGTTGGTAGTTAGTAGCTTTGCTTTCGCACTTCCATCGTAGGTAGAAGATATAACTGTTGTCATTTAATAAGTAAATAATTTTGACTACCTATTAGAGCCAGTAGGAGATTGGTAGTCCTACTAAGCTTTATTGTGAGGCTCATCCCTTTTTTTCAGGTGAGGACTTCTCAGCAGCGGCAGGGCGCACGCTGGGCGGAGGAGACAGGGGGGGTAGTCGTGGTCACCATAGCTAGTAGTGGTTCCCCCTCTCGATTGTATGTCACCCTCGGGGAATGCCTCTAAGGGACTTGTTCTTTCCCTATTTTTACTTGTACTAGTTGTGTGTGTTGGGACTGTACCTAGAGCGATACGTAGTGGTCTCGCTCTTCTTTCTGCTTCCGTGTGTGTGCTCCTAGTTAGCAGTTGACATTTATTTCCTTTACATATCCTGTTAGACTTATATTATATCGGATCCATGGCGGCGACCGCGAAAATCGGGTCCTCGGGGTGGGCCGAGGGTCGGGTTCTCGAGGTTGTTACACAAGGCAAGACGGGCAAACGTTTTTTATACACTCTTTTCTTGACTTGGATGGACTCTCTGTTTGGGAAGACTCCTATTCGGATTAGGTAATCCTTATTTAAGGCCTTCATAAGATCCTTGGCTTTGGTGGACATCCATGTTGATGAGTAGGTTGTACCATCAATACCTATTTACCCTTACGGATCAGCATGATCCAACAACCTTAGATTTCTCTCTTACCTTGAGATCACGTCAGACCTCTAGACTGTGTGTGTAGCATGGCCAGTGGGCGGTTAGTAAATTCTACCAGACTGCTAACACCAAATATGCGTGTTGAGCAACTGTTACTATCGACGAATTATCGTTTCTTTACGAGCATGACCCTCATTCTCATCTACTATCTCTATCCTCTTGACTATTCAAGTTCTCTCTATACTCTCGTCTATTTCTTCTACCATCTCATCTAATACTTGGTACTCTATTGGCCATTTGACTGATTGTCTGAAGGTAAAAACATAATCAATGTCAGGCAACATTATAAAGGGCCCAGTCTGGTCCTGGGAGGTGCACCCAAAAGTGCTAGTGCCCATGGGTGTTTATTGACCAGAGTGTTCAGCATTACACTCAAGTGCTAGTTATCTCAATAATCTAAAGACAATTAAAGTGTTATCTTAACTAGTGTGCTACTGTGCTATTATATGTGTTCTCTCGTAATATGGCCATTCCTTTATCATGCTAGTTGTTCTATATTCTTTTGAAAAGTACTATTATTCTCCTTCCATCATGTGTCATTACTGTCTCAACTATAATTTACCATTCTCTCTAGTATCCTGCTATTCAAGACATTAATCAATTAAAGCATACCTGTTTTCGAGATATTAAGTCCTATTGGGCATTATCGCTCATCCTGCGCTATTTGTTATATGTGTTTTAGATGAGTCTAATGATGAATATCACATTCTTGAGAAGGGGACGAGCAGACACATGAGTCACCTGATGTGCTGTCGTCCACTTACATTAGTATTAGTTAGATAGTTGCTTTTATTTCAATAAAGTACTCTAGGCCCATAGTTTTGGCTCTGAATTAACGAATGTAATAGCGAATAGTGAAGTTATTAATAAAGTTGGTTCATTTGGCATTATTCCAAATTATGAAATGGTTTGATGTCTATTTATGCTCTATGCTATATATTTAAATGTACCTCGCTCTGATATTCTATGTCGGGGTGTTACATATATGGTCACGTATAGAAACTCTAAGTTACTTATCTCTAAAATCTCTAGACGCACATGGATTAAGCTGATGATGCCCACCTTGTCATCCAAGATGGCCTCCCAGTTAATTCTCACAAAACGATCAATCTCAGAACAAAACTGGAAAACACAGTGCAGAGAAGTTGACGAGTAACACAGATTGTCGCTAATCCCCACCTTGATGGCATTCAATTATGTCGTCAAAAGCCAAAATCTGAATATCATCAAAAGGTATAAATTTAACGGCATAATAGACTACCACCAATCGAGGATTAAAGACACTCATATTGCCATTAAGACACCTTAATGACATTTAGTGCTGCTGTTAGAATGACCTGACACCATCTTGAGCTAACGTCAGCCCTTGGCCATTAACAACCATAAAGCATTCACCCTCCAACATCAAACAAACGTGTTATGAAAGCCCTAGGCCTTACACCTTCTCCCCCCTTAAGATAATCTTTGGCCTTGCAGATTGAGTTAAGGGCATACATACCAAATAGGTGAGGGTATTTCTTCTACATGACCTCCTCGAGCTCTCAAGTAGCCTCCTCTTATGCAAAATTCTTCCAAAAGATCTTTATCAACGAAAGGGACTTGAAATGTACGTACTTCCGCATCATGGATATGTGAAATACAAGATGGATACTCGCCATTGATGGAGATAACGCTAATTGATAAGCCACACTTCCAATCTTCTTTAAAATCTCAAACAGACCGATGAACTATAGATTCAACATCCCATGTTTGTCGAATCTGACCACACCCTTTGTAGGAGATACCTTCAAAATCACATATTTTCCAACCTCAAATACTAGATCCCTACATTAGTGCTAGAAATTCTTACTTTATTTTATCTTGTATGTGCTCTGGAACAAATTTGGTGTTGAAAATTATGATAAACTTTGTCCACGTCACGTCTTGCTCGCGTTCCTCAAATTGACTGCACAAGATTGACGTCCACTAAACATCGATCGACTCTCTTCTGCAAAAAGATATAATCATGTTGTGCACTATTCCCCATCAATCTAGTAATCTACACTTCATTTCCACACAACCTCGATTACATGCATCATATTGGTAGCGAGATTGACTTTATCATCCTCTGCACATCAAATGGTGTGAAATTTCTTCTCAATCTCCCTTAGCCAATTCTCTACTATCAATGGCTAGCTCTTCCCCTTAAAATTAAGAGGGTGAGCCATCCTTTTGAATCTTTTCATAATCAATACTCCTCCAAACCCATGCTCTTGAAGCCCTAGTGCCGGAGCCTGAACCTAAAACCACACATATCCAATCACGAAGAATCCTATAGCAACCTGAATTTTTAAGAAAAAAAAATTAATTAATTAAATAAGGATTTAAAACCTAGCTAAATGGATATTTAAATGAAAAGAGCATTAAATAAAACCCATTAAATGGAAAAGAGTAATGGGCTTTGCTTAATGGACCCTCTAGAATTTATTGGGTCAAAATTTGAATTTACAAAGGGAGAATAATAGGAAAATACCCTAAATTCGTAACTAAATTATTACCTAAATAAAAAGGGGTATTTAATGCATTAAATAGGAAGTTTGAGTTGGAATTGGATTCCTAAACCTACCCCTATGGTTTAGCACGAATTTGGATCTCTTCCTAGCCTAAATAGAGATTGGAAAGCAAGGAAGGAGGGTTGGAGTTAGGAAATCTCGTAATTAAGAGCAATTAGAGTAGTAGTAGGAATAGGAACCTGTATTTATATAAATACACCTCTTAAATCCTCTTGGCCGACCCTAGCTCGTTGCCAAGGTTGTTGGATGTGGAGAAGAGGCCAAGGAGGAGAGAATCTCGTGGGAAGAAGAAGTTCTTAGAGCTTCTTCCTCGTTCTTAGAGTTCTAAGCCCTAGAAGATAAATCGAGTCAAAGGTAGGCATTCTCACAAGCATAAACCATGAAACTTTTTCTGTAGGATGTCTCGTCTATCAGGAACGAAACTCTCAAGTTTCATAATTTTCCATCAAGCCAATATTTTCTTCTTGAATTTGAAGTTCTGCCACTCTCTTGACCCGAACCCTCTTCATAATTCTTGTTCTCCATGATTACTAAATCCCATGCCTTGAAATTTTTATGGGAGATACTGATGATCATTAGGGAACTTCGACCCTAAAAGTCCTAATTTTTATCAAGCATGTTTGCTCGAATTAAATCAATCTTGTTCTCTATATCATGTTCTGCGTTACTCATTCTTGTTCATTCTCAAACCATGCTCTCTCTCGAATTCCTAGTTACTGGAAGTACTCTCGCATGTCTAGTTTCATTTGCCACTGATTTCATGAATTTTCATCATGTATATAATTAGTTATGATTTTCTAAACAACCCTATATCAAATTGATATCCCTGGTCCGCAATCCAATGTCTGGTCTGACTCCTGTCAGAGTCAGGCGCAGACACCAGAAGGCGACGCCTCGATATGTCGCTTTCTGGGCTCCGATTGCAACAGCCTACCTGTCGCATTCAAGAAGGCGACAGGTGAGCCGTCACATTCTCAGAACCCGATCTGCAAGCCATGTCACGACCCTTTTTAGGCCCTGTCGCTTTCTGCCCTGACCCTGTCGTGACCCGTTCAGGGGTACGTCGCTTTCAGAAGAATTTTGATGAAAACCCAAATATATAATATATATATATATATATAATATATATCTGTCAGTAAACACCTGCTTAAAATGGAGCTATATTGAATGTTTAAAATACCTATTCACGACTTCTTTTCTATCTATGATTTCTCTTACACATGCACACACATGCACCATCCATATATGGCTGAAATCTTGCAGAAAATATCTCATAATGTATCTGGTAATTTATTGTAATAAAGCATATTAATTGCCCTAGTTTAAAAAAAAAAAGCTTGTATTCGTTTCTTGTGTTGTTTATATACCGATATTGACGCTCCACTGTTCTAGAATTCCTCTAGAACGTCGAGCACTCTTTTATATACACACTTTACTTGGCTTGTAGTGAACTCTCCGTCGGATATTCCTTTCGCCGGACTAGTGAACCCTTGCACAAGACCTCCGTAAGTCTCCTCTGATCATGGATTCCCACATGGTCGACGAGCCGGTTGTACCCTAACACCCATTACACCTTTAGGGATCGATATGATCCAAATGGCTATTAGAAGTTCACTCTTACCTTGAATCACGTCGGACCTCTGGACTTGTGCTTAACATGGACAGTGGGAAGATCGTGAATTCCACCTGACTACCAATACAACGTGCGCTTGTTGTGCAACTGTTACTATCGCCTGTTTACTCGACGCATTACTGCTATGTCCAATAGCTCTCATCTATACTCTATTCGCTCGTCTATCCACGTTCACTCTACTTTCTCATCTATTCATCTAGTATTCTCATCTACTTCTTGGTACTCTATATTGGCCATTGACTGATTGTCTAAAGATAAACAATATAACCAATGCCTGACAATATATAAAGGGCCCGATCTGGTCCTGGGATGTGCGCCCGAAAGTGCTAGTGCCCATGGGAGTTAAATGATCAGAGTGTTTGGCATTACACTCAAGTGCTATCTATCTCGACTATCTATATGACAATCAAAACACAAAACGTGCTATATTCTCTCGATGTCTAGATTGACAAACAAGTGCTATACTCGTCGTGCTATTACTATACTTGTGCTAGTTGTGCTATGGCCATCCTGTTATTCGTGCTATACTCGATACTTGTGCTATTTTTGGAAACTATACTCGATCTCGTGCTATTGTGTTATCTCTTGCTATATTTTGACTCTCTTGTACCTGCTATCTTTAGACACTGTGCCATTAATGTGTTAATTATTAAAGCCTGCTTGAGCCTGAGATTTAAGTCCTACTGGGCGTTATCGCTCACCCTATGTTATTTGATGTTGTGTTCTCAGGTGAGACCGAGGATGACATATACACTCAAGAGGAAGGGAATGACCAGAGTGAAGCCATGAGTACCCTCGAGTCATTATGTTATCTTAGAGTTGTAGTTCGTTATTTCCTTCTATTGCAATGTAATTGGGCCCTATAGAACGGCTCTGATACTAGTGGTTGTAACTAGACATTTGAAAAGTTATTAATGAGAAAGATTTGCTTTAGTATTATTCAATGTGCAATGGTTTGATGTCTAGTACTCCCTCTATACCCTTTTCTTGCAACTGCCTTCGCGCTCCGATATTCCGCGTCGGGGTGTGACAAATCCACTCAACTCCTTGGATACTAACTCATTTAAGATAAGATCTAAACATGCTCGTGCCTAAAGCTGCACCTAAAGAGTTGCTTGGGTCAATGCTTGAGTCTACATAGCTTGCACTAGGCCTTACATAAATATCCAATAGTCGACCAAAACTGACGAGTTTGTAGTGGCAGTGCTCTCTGCTCACTACTAAAAATTATATATATAAGGAAGAAAATAAAAGATAAAGAACATAATATCAAACATAAAGAATAACTGCCCACCAACAAATCATTATATTCATCAACAAAATAAAAATTATTTTTAATATAGCTCAGATCGATAGTTCATTTTCCCATTAAGATATTCAACATATTTTGCTATCATCAAGCCTTGGAAATCATCATTTCAACATTCAAGCAATCTTCCAGAGCTTCAATTGGAGAGCATATCAAAATTAGGGATTCAAGAATAATATCTATTGCATAAAAATTAATCTTAAATTTCCTAATCTCCTCTTTATCCATTTATGTTCACCTTCATGTAGCGGGTATGGACCCTTAGTAATTACTTTCATAATTCATGACCTTGTGATGTGCTAAAAGAAGTAATTCTATTTTTCCAGTGAACAAGACTAAAACCACTAAAATAAGGAGGTGTTTAGAAACTACCAGTCTTTGGGGAGGATGGAAGAGCTATGCCCTGGATCTCTCTAAGATCATTAAACTTCTTGTCTCTAATAGCACCATTTGTTGGGGAAGGGTGGCGGAGGATTACTTATAAAAAGTCCTTTGTGAAATAAAACATATCGAGTGCCTTTAGGTACAGATTCCTAGGAGTATACACAATTAATCATAAAAAGCTAACTAACTAATAACAAGTTTAGTAAAACATATTTTGTAATGTCCCTCTCAGGTCCGATACATTTATACCAATCCATGTTTGATTGGGGAGAGATATAGTAATAGAAAAATACCTAATAGTAAAATAGATTGAGACATAAGTAAATAATTAACAACAACTATGAAAGAAATAATAATAACTGTCCATAACTAATTAACTAAATTTCATAGTCTATATAGTAGATAAATGAAATAACATAACTAGTTTAAAGCAGATAATATCAAATGGCCAAACTACATTTACTCTCCACGGACTAAATAACTAAACTCTATATATGTCTCGAACTAGCACTATTCTTCGCAATTAGAGTCAGGCCTCACTAGCTCTTCAGTCTCTCTTGAAATGTTAGCAAATATATATAGTAATTTGAATAAATTAAATTAAATTAAATTAAGTTAAATTTTGAAGGGATAAATGATCAACAAATAAATAAAAGTTGATAATGGGATTAAATAATAGTCCATAAAAGAGTTAATGTGCCAAAAGAAAACATAAAGTAACAACAAAAGATGAAATTACTAAAAAATTTGGAATCCCAATATCCACTACTAGATTGGGTAATTAAGCTTAATTATACTAGATAATGGGCCAAATTCGTGTCTAAATCCTACCCTAATTATCTGGGAGTACATTTTTTCATTAGAAATCTAACTCTTATAGATATTGAGATGCTCAAATTATGGAAATAATCTACGTAAGTCATAATAAGACTCCCTAAAGCCCTATCCATTTAAATAAACATAGGGAAGGAGTATTTTTATTTCACCATGCTTAAGTTACTCATATATACCCTGGGAGGCTCAATTACCTAAGTGGTGATAGAGCATGAGTGCTTGGCATTTGGATTCGACACTCTTACTAAGAGATCTAGAGTGTAGAAATCAGGTGAATATGAAGTGTAACGACCCTCTTTATATCGGTACGGTCCACCAACCCACATCGATATAGAAAGCATCGCCACATGTGGACATTACCCAACACTAGTACATGGCTGAAACATACACAAATAATGTATACACATGACAGCGGAATTTAAAGAACTGAAAAGAAATCTTTTCCATCATCCACATTTATTCACAGTCGTATAGAAGAAAGAGAACTAACTTTTCATAACTGAAATAAAATAATACATTGTCCACATGAGACTACGCAGAGTCTTTATTACATACTATGAAGTAAGGTAAAGTACAATGCTAAATCCACAACAAGCTCCCTATATTCTCGCTCCGAGTCGCTCCTAACGATCTCCTCGGAAGAAGTAGAAACTCTGCACCTGTACGCCGAAGCAAGAATGAGTTCAAAAAACTCAACAAGTAACACCAAGCACACTAAACATACATGTATCAAGTAATCTCCATATTCTTATGCTACACCATTAACACATAATGCATGGAATTTGACAATTTATTCAAATAGAGACCTAGCATAATTTCTACGCATATTACACATGGAATTCCATTTTTATATACAAAATAACATAATCTATCACATGCTTTTCTACACACTTCAACATGCTAAACTGATTTCATTCAACATTCATATGCTAAATGTTGATCATTTTACACAAAATTTTACACATATCATAACGACTGATTTAACATGAATTCTAAAATAAATTTCTCACATAGATAACACATTTACATTAGTGAAAAGCTCGCTGTTTTGCTACTATTATGTCACATTCACAAGAAATTTATCCTTTTCATGTTTTCATAAGAATTTCATGAACACATATTCACTTACACAGGTTCACAATTTACACATTCTTTTCACTTAACACATTTTCACTTTTTCTTAATGCCGTGACACATAGCCCAAACCACTTTAGAAGGACACACACTAATCACATCACATATCTATCACCTAGGCATTCCAGTGATAAATCTTAGTTACTGCGCAGAACCGGGAGAAGCACTCTCCACCCTAACCAGCGATACTTGTTCGCCTCCAGGATTTAATCCCAATGCCCATGGGACATCACACACTTTGAACTTTCCCGTGGGGACTTTACCACAGTACAGTTCCACAGCCCTCTAAGGTAGCAGTGTCACCCATTGGCACATTATACATTTTCTCAAATTTCAACATACATCTAAATGCACAATTTTTTATACATTCATCTCATGTTCGCACATTTACATTCTTCAGTATTACCTAGCATGGTACTACTGTCTTCAGTATTAACCAAGTTTTCAAACAAGTCTAATCATGCTGAAATTTACAGAATTAAACACTAATCATATTAGCATGCATTATTGGTTAATATCTAACATAAAACAATTATATATATCTATTGTCATCAGTTCAGTATGCAAATTTAACCAAAATCTATCACATTTTAACCATCATGCATACCAAGATTTACATTTTTCTGAATCACGCATAATTTCTGAAAATTCTAACAGTGATGTTATCAAATGTAAAATAGTCAAACTGACATAAATTTTCATTTTTCGGACCCAAACTTATATACTACATGAATACTGATAGTACTATTATATGTCAATTATAGAATTTAACTATTTCGCATGAATTATAACTTTTCTACATTGAGTAGACATATTCACTATTTTTTCGGTTCAGAAAATTTAATAAACTATACAGATATTATAAATTTCTCAAATTTTTAATCATGCATTAGACCTCATAAACAGTGTACAGAAATTTCATGACAGTTAAATTCTATACATATTTCACAACGAGATTTTTTTCAAGATTAAAATTCTGTCGTCGAACATTCAAAGAATTCTAATAATTAGGCAAATTACAAAAATTCACAATAACTCACAGTACACCCAAACATGTGTATTTACATATTATATGAAATTTACTGTATATCCTCATGCGGAAAATCTCGAAAATTAGCTTATAGAAGGGCAGACTTGCACACTGTTGCAGTCTGAAGAACTTGACGGCATGGGGTAGCCGTCTATAGGTTAACGGCATATATGATGCCGCCAACGCATGATATTAGCGGCAAGGGATCCTGCCGTTAATATCCTGTCTGCATAAACACAGACTGAACGCTAACAAATCACTTGAATGGGGGTTCCAGGACACGAGAAAAATCCGTAAAATTCCTGGGACATACTAGACACATGTAGGGTTGATGTGAGTGGGTACTTGCCTCTTGTAAAATCCACAAGTGACGATTCAAGCCGGAGAAGCCCTCCTCGCCTGTGCCAAAGAGCCTTCAAATCCCTCCTTATTCGGTTCTCTGTTGATCTTCACTGCACACCAGCGTGGGGAAGTCGTTCCCGGATGTTCAGAGTTGTCACCAGTCGATGCAGATCACCGGATGAAGCCCCCGAAGTCGGATCTCTCAGATTCAAGTTGGGGTTTTCGCATAGAAGAGCTAGGTTTTTGACCCAAGAGTCAAAAGGATGGATCTGGCCGAAAACTGGGTAATATAAAGGGTTGGGGGCCAGACATGCTAAGGGGTAAGTCTTAGAGCCGTGGGGACGGTTTCTAAAACAAATGGCGAAATTTCCGAGGCGTTTCCGGATCTGGAAACGTAACTGGTCTGGGATATTGGCGTCCATATCTATGGTCGCCTATCCAAAGTGGCGTCCATCGATATTGCCGCCTAATCCTAGTCAACGTCAGCCGATGTTGAGCCGACTGGCCGACAAAATTCACTTTAAAATATGCAGAATTTATACATCACACACCTAAACTAATATATATATATATATATATATAATCTATATATATATGTATGTATACTTGTATACAATATGCATATTACAATAACACTAATTCATACAATTTGTATAAATAAATACTATGCACAATAATCTATACATCAATAGTATACACTTATATATATATACTTAAGCAAGCAGAAAAATCAAGGGCCTTACACCCTCTCCCCCTTAAAGAAACTTCGTCCTCGAAGTTTGACTGACACTACTCAAACAAACTGAGGATACTTCTTTTTCATTGCATCCTCAAGCTCCCAAGTAGCCTCCTCTCGCGAGAAGTTACGCCATAAGAACTTTACTGACGCAATGCTCTTGTTCGGAGATGTTGAACCTTCCGATCAAGAATAGCTACGGGTTGCTCTACATAAGAAAGATCTGGCTGGATCTCCACTGGCTCATGGCTAATAACATGAGACGGATCTCTGACATACTTCCTGAGCATAGATACGTGAAAACAGATGACGCTAGCCAATGCTGGAGGTAAAGCTAGCTCATATGCCACGTTGCCCAATCGTCGGAGAATCTCATACGGGCCAATGAATCTAGGGCTCAACTTACTATGCCTGCCAAATCTAACTACACCACGCGTAGGCGAAATCTTCAAAAAACATGCTCACCTACCTCGAATTCCAAATCCTTCCTCCTGTTGTCGGCATAACTCTCTGTCTATCCTGTGCCGCAACAAGCCTCTTCCTAATAAGCTGGACCTTATCCGAAGTCTCCTGAACTAACTCTGGACCGATCCATTCTCCTCCCAACACAAAGGAGATCTGCAAGGCCTACCATACAAAGCCTCAAATGGAGCCATGCCAATGCTCGCATGAAAGCTGTTGTTATATGCGAACTCCACTAGAGGTAAATGGCGCTCCCAATCATCCTTCCAATCCAGCACAAAGCCCTCAACATATCCTCAAGTGTCTGGATAGTCCTCTCGGACTGTCCATCTGTCTGGGGATGAAATGCCGAACTGAGCTTCAGCTCCGAACCTAACGCATCCTGAAGACCCTTCCACAGCCTCGAAGTAAATCTCGGATCTCGATCCGAAATGATAGACTTCGGTACCCCATGCAATCTAATAAATACTACCATACAGTCTAGCTAAACTCTCTACTGACTGCTTCTTCTTCATAGGCAAGAAATGCGCAGTCTTCGAGAATCGATCTACCACTACCCAAATCGAGTCATTACCTCTCTAGATCGAGGCAAACCCGTAACAAAATCCATAGTGACAGCTTCCCACTTCCAAACTGGGATCTCCATCTTCTGCATAAGACCAGATGGTCGCTGCCGCTCGGCCTTCACTTGCTGGCATACTAGACATCTAGACACAAACTCAGCTACATCCTTCTTCATGCCAGACCACCAAAACGATCTCTTTAAATCCTGGTACATCTTAGTGTTACCCGGATGAATAGAGAACCTAGATCTATGAGCTTCTGCTAAAACATGCTCACGAATATCTACAATGTCTGGAACACAGACACGATGATGGAATCTAATCACGCCATCCTCATCACGAGCAATACCCGCTTTGCCCACTAACTCTTGGAGTCTAGGGTCGGCTTTCTGATGCTCGATCACCTCATCCACACCGATGACCTAATGGACAGCTGAGCCACAAAGCTCGGCACAATGATGGCTCCAACTCGGTCATCGCACACGCTGCATCCTCCAACATCTTCCAGTCCTGCTGGAGAGACGACCTCTTTCTACTAAGGGCATCTGCTACGACATTCGCCTTTCCAGGATGATACTGGAGGTCGAAGTCATAGTCCTTCAGGAACTCAATCCATCTTCTCTGCCTAAGGTTTATTCCTTTTGGGAGAAAAGATACTTTAGGCTCTTGTGATCAGTGAACACCTCAAATCTGAC
This sequence comes from Colocasia esculenta, assembly GCA_014218235.1. Lineage (NCBI taxonomy): Eukaryota > Viridiplantae > Streptophyta > Magnoliopsida > Alismatales > Araceae > Colocasia > Colocasia esculenta. Next base: position 24,434 of record JACBKR010003300.1, read on the forward strand.
ACCATAAAGATAGTGCCTCCAGATTTTCAGTGCATGAACCACTGCCGCAAGCTCAAGATCATGAGTCGGATAGTTTCGCTCATGCTCCTTCATTGCCTCGAAGCATATGCTACCACCCTTCCTTGCTGCATCAACACACAGCCAAGGCCAATCCGAGATGCATCCGTGTAGATAGCAAAATCCTCTACACCGCTCGGTAGAACTAACACAGGCCGATGTGAGTTTAGTCTTCAATAATTGAAACTACTCTCACACTCCTCGGACCAGACAAACTTCACTCCCTTCCTGGTCAGCTGAGTCAATGGAGCGGCGATGGATGAAAATCCTTCAATAAAACGCCGATAATAACCCGCCAAACCAAGAAAACTCCGAATCTCCGAAGGAGTCTTGGGACTCTCCCAATCCATAACAGCTTGGACTTTCGCTGGATCCACTGCTACACCCCGCACCGGAGATAACATGCCCAAGGAAATGAACCTCGCGCATCCAAAAATCGCACTTGCTGAATTTTGCATACAGCTTGTGCTCACGGAGAACCTCTAACACTATCTCAAATGCTGACGATGTGTGGCCTCATCCGGAGAGTAGACCAGCACGTCATCAATGAAGACTACAACAAAACTATCTAGATATGGTCTAAACACCCTGTTCATGAGATCCATGAACGCTGCAGGGCGTTGGTTAGACCAAACGGAAGGACCAAAAACTCATATGCCCATACGGGTTCTAAATGCCGTCTTGGACACATCCTCACTCCTAATCCTCAACTGATGATAGCCAGAACGCAAATCAATCTTAGAAAAGACCGATGCATTCTGCAGCTGGTCAAACAAATCATCAATCCGAGGTAAGGGATACCTGTTCTTCACCGTCACTTGTTTTAGCTTTCTATAATCAATGCACAACCGAAGTGACCCATCCTTCTTCTTCACGAATAAGACAGGTGCGCCCAAGGGGAAACGCTAGGGCGAATAAATCCCTTATCTAACAAATCCTGCAACTGCCTCCTTAACTCAGCTAATTCCGCAGGTGCCATCCGATAAGGTGCCTTCGAGATAGGAGAGATGCCTGGAAGCAACTCTAGAGTGAACTCTATCTCTCTAGCCGGTGGCAATCCAGATAAATCATCAGGAAAGACATCTGGAAAATCCTGCACTACATCTATCTCTGCAAGAGTAAGTGACTCATCAGCCTTGGGTATTAAAACACGCTGGCAAGAAAAGCGTCACAACCCTTGTTCACCATTCTCATTGCCCTCATGGCAGAGATGACAAACTTTCCTGCTAAGTTCCTCGGCAAAGGATGAGAAAATTCATCCTCACCAGGAATGCGGAAAACAATCTTCTTCCCACGACAATCTACCAATGCATAGTGCTCCTCTAGCCAATCCAGACCAAGAATAGCATCATAGTCCTTCATCTAAGCAAGAAGAAACACCCTTCTAGGACTCTATCCTCAATGCACACCGGTAAAGACGGAATACACTTCCTAGTCGATACCGTACCCGCAGGTGTATGCACAGACAAAGGACTTCTAAATCCTCAGACTCTAATCCTGACTCTAAAGCTAACTGCCTAGCAAAACGCTCGGAAATGAACGAGTGAGTAGCACCCGTATCGAACAAAACCCGAGCATGCACACCTAAGAACAAAACCGTACCTTCGGTGACTGATCCGCCTGCTCGGCGTCCTCACGAGCTAAAGCAACACTCGAGTTGGGGCTCGAGGTCTCCCTGGTCGTCCTGTCGCTGGCGCTGCTGCTGCTGCTACTGGGGCTGGTCCACGCTGGGCTCCCTGCTGAAGCCTCGACAATCCTTGATCTTATGGTCACTGCTCCCGCACTTCAAGCACTTCCATGCTACCAGCCAACACTCCGTACCGCCATGTGCCCTCCCGCAATGAGGACACTCCTTCTTACCACTAGGGGAACGTTGAGAAGATACCTGACCACTGCCCGATGCCACAGGACGCTGCGGTGACTGGAAAGTCGCCTTCTTCCTCTCCTGTCTCTGGAAAGGAGTTGCTGGCCTCTTTTGAGAAGCCTTCTTCTCCTCCAGATACTGCTCCATCTCTCCCTCCTGCCGACACGCCGCGCTGAGCGCCTGCTCGAGAGTACGATGGTCGAAGCCACCAACTCGTCCTCAGCGATGGTTTCAGACCCATCACGAATTTCTTCGCCTTCCTGCGCTCATCAGCTACAATATGAGGGGCGTACTTTGATAGCTCGGCAAACCTGGCTCGTACTCCAGCACAGTCATGGAGCCTTGAGTTAACGAGAGGAACTCCTGCTCCATCTTGTCCTGGATGTGCTCCGGAACAAACTTGGCTCGGAAAAGCCTCACGAACTCATCCCAACCAACCTCCACAGCACCATCCTCGAACCGAGTACGTAACAACGAGGACCACCACACGTCGGCTCGCTCCTGCCAAAACCATCCATGAGAACTAACCAACATAATCTATACTTAAAGTAATAACCACTAGATTAAATTACTCATACCTGTAGCATATAGGTGGCTAAAGTGACTTTATCGTCCTCAGCGCACCTAATGGCCCGGAAGATCTTCTCAATCTCCCTCATCCAGCTCTCAGCTAATAACGGATCGCTCTCCCCCTTAAAAGAGGGTGGCGACATCCTCTTGAACCTTTCCATGATGGAGGGTCCACCATGGTCAGCCTGGGGAGCTGGTACCTGAGCCTGCTACAACAAGCAACATAATTAACACATATAACAACAATCATGCATTTAAATACAGACTACTTTATCTTATTATTCTAACCTGAGCCTCCAACTGAGCCTGGAGTGCAGCCTGAGTGTGGGCCTGCGTTTGCATGGCCTGCACCAAACCCTGCATGAACACTCCATAGTCTACTGGTGGCGGTGGGGGAAGTACAGGACCCTGGGGTGCAGGGGCCTGCTGCTCACACTGATCCTCACGCCGAGGCTCATCTCTCCTCTGCTCGCCATCACGAGCAGGAACACCACGCCTACCACGCGAAGCCATATCCTGCAAAATGGATTTAATCACATTTAGAACTAACTATCTAATTTCTAACTAATTACTTATCTATGTAACAATTACACAGACTTAGCATACAATGAAGATGATGGTATGTGCATATTTATGTACAATTTCAGCCTGACTCTCTGATACCAATCTCTGTAACGACCTCTTTATATCGGTACGGTTCCACCAACCCACTCGATATAGAAAGCATCGCCATAGTGGGACATTTACCCAACACTAGTACGATAGGCTGAAACTACACAAATATATGTATATCACATGACAGCGGAATTTAAAGAACTGAAAAGAAATCTTATTCATCATCCACATTCTATTCACAGTCCGTATAGAAGAAAAGAGAACTAACTTTTCATAACTGAAATAAAATAAATACATTGTCCACATGAGACTACGCAGAGTCTTTATTACATACTATGAAGTAAGGAAAGTACAATGCTAAATCCACAACAAGCTCTCCTACTCTCGCTCCGAGTCGCTCCTAACGATCTCCTCGGAAGAAGTAGAAACGTCTGCACCTGTACGCCGAAGCAAGAATGAGTTCAAAAGAACTCAACAAGTAACCCAGCACACTAAACTACATGCATCAAGTAATCTCCATATCCTTATGCTACACCATTACACATAATGCATGGATTGGAATTTATTCAATAGAGACCTATGCATAATTTCTACGCATATTACACATGGAATCCATTTTTTATACAATAACCTAATCCTATCACATGCTTTCTACACACTTTCAACATGCTAAACTGATTTCATTCACCATTCATATGCTAAATGTTGATCATTTTACACACAAATTTTACACATATCATAACGACTATTTAACATGAATTCTAAAATAAATTCTCACATAGATAACACATTTACATTAGTGAAAAGCTCGCTGTTTTGCTACTATTATGTCACATTCACAAGAAATTTATCTTTTTGCATGTTTTCATAAGAATTTCATGAACACATATTCACTTACACAGGTTCACAATTTACACATTTCTTTCACTTAAACACATTTTCACTTTTTCTTAATGCCGTGACACATAGCCCAAACCACTTTAGAAGGACCACACTAATCACATCACATATCTATCACCTAGGCATTCCAGTGATAAATCTTAGTTACTGCGCAGAACGGGAGAAGCACTCTCCACCCTAACCAGCGATACTTGTTTCGCCTCCAGGATTTAATCCCAATGCCCATGGGACATCACACACTTTGAACTTTCCCGTGGGGACTTTACCATAGTACAGTTCCACAGCCCTCTAAGGTAGCAGTGTCACCCATTGGCACATTTATACATTTCTCAAATTTCAACATACATCTAAATGCACAATTTTTATAACATTCATCTCATGCTCGCACATTTACATTCTTCAGTATTACCTAGCATGGTACTACTGTCTTCAGTATTAACCAAGTTTTAAAACAATCTAATCATGCTGAAATTTACAGAATTAAACACTAATCATATTAACATGCATTATTTGTTAATATCTAACATAAAACAATTATATATAGCTATTGTCATCAGTTCAGTACAGAAATTTAACCAGAAATCTATCACATTTTACCATCATGCATACCAAGATTTACATTTTTCTGAATCACGCATAATTTCTGAAATTCTAATAGTGATGTTATCAAATGTAAAAATAGTCAAACTGACATAAATTTTCATTGTTCGGACCCACAACTTAATATATACATGAATACTGACAGTACTAATTATATGTCAATTTATAGGAATTTAACAAATTTCGCACGAATTATTAACTTTTCTACATTGAGTAGACATATTCACTATTTTTCGGTTCAGAAAATTTAATAAACTATACAGATATTATAAATTTCTCAAATTTTTATATCATGCATTAGACCTCATAAACAGTGTACAGAAATTTCATGACAGTTAAATTCTATACATATTTCACAAACGAGATTTTTTTCAAGATTAAAATTCTGTCGGTAGAACATTCAAAGAATTCTAATAATTAAGGCAAATTACAAAAATTCACAATAACTCACAGTACACCCAAACATGTGTATTTACATATTATATGAATTTACTGTATATCCTCATGCGGAAAATCTCGAAAATTAGCTTATAGAAGGGCAAACTTGCACACTGTTGCAGTCTGAAGAACTTGACGGCATGGGGTAGCCGTCTATAGGTTAACGACAATATATGATGCCGCCAACGCATGATATTAGCGGCAAGGGATCCTGCCGTTAATATCCTATCTGCATAAACACAGACTGAATGCTAACAAATCACTTGAATGGGGGTTCCAGGACAAGAGAAAAATCCTAAAATTTCTGGGACATACTAGACACATGTAGGGTTGATGTGAGTGGGGTACTTGCCTCTTGTAAAATCCACAAGTGACGATTCAAGCCGGAGAAGCCCTCCTCGGCCTGTGCCAAAGATCCCTCAAATCCCTCCTTATTCGGGTTCTCTGTTGATCTTCACTGCACACCAGCATGGGAAGTCGTTCCCGGATGTTCAGAGTTGTCACCAGTCGATGCAGATCACCGGATGAAGCCTCCCGAAGTCGGATCTCTCAGATTCA
>JACBKR010003301.1:0-29887 GCA_014218235.1 Colocasia esculenta
CCCTTGTATTTCTGAGTTTTCTGAGTTGTTGGTCTGACGTCCGAACCGCGTCCGGTTCAAACGCGCGTTTAAGTGTCTGGTATCGTGTCACTCGGGCCAACGCGATGCAAGGAATCACGGTCGTCTGGTACGATGCGATTCATGCACGGACTGGTCAACCACCCGCGTGGGTCTGCGTGCCGCCATGGAGTCTGGGCTGGTCTGATCCGCGGCGGGATACCCCGACGCTTTTCAAGCGATTTTCCCACCCAAAGTTTTATTAACTGATTTTCCATAGATGAGTCTGGATCTCACGATGCGATTCAATCATTAACGTGGCCAGGCCTGTGGACGCGATTTAGCTTCTTCACAGTTTCGCGCTTCTTCGTTGTACACTGCGTTTTGAAGTGCGTCCACTGTGTAGGACGCGTATTTACAAGCTTACCAAAGATCTTTTAACATGGTACCTAGTGTGTAAATTGCATGTCTTGAGTCTGATCATTAAATGATGTCTGCTTAATGGCTTAAAAGTGATTAACCCATTTAAAAGTCATAATTACATGAATATTATTGTAATTGCTTTCTTAATGATGTGATCATTCAAGAAACTTGTGATTCGCTCTTGTTACTGTTCTAGCTTGATTAAAAATATAATTTGTTATCTTAAATATTGCAATCCATGATCATTTAAAATAGTTTCTGTCATGTATCATGTTAAGTGTAACGGCCCTAGATGTCTATACCCATATGGGTCCATATCCAGATCCCCTCCCGCGATCGGACTGAAGTCTCGCAAGGATATCACATACACGTGTCCTGTACAATATAAAGACCACAATTACAGTATATAACACAAGAAAGTAAAAGTGTATATAACTGTAACAACAATGTACAATCGTCACAATTACAATATTACATGTCCATTAAAAAGTACAACTACTTAGGGTATACCTCGAGGGAGCACAAGCTCAACGACTCAAACTCTCGCTACTGCTGGTGGTACAAGTCCGCACTACTCGCGTAAACCACACCGAAGTCATCAACGCCAGCTAGTCGGCCAACACCTAAAACACACTGTAAGGGTGAGCCTCAACACGTCACTCTGGCTCAGTAGGGACCTCCCACAACGAAAACACAACTACACAAGACCTCAACCCCAAAGGGTCTCACTGGCAACACCAACAACCAAAATAACTGCACACACAAGCATGTTAAAACTACAACTAATCATAAACACACCGTTTAAACCCCGGTCCTTGAAAAGTAAAGGAAACACAAGACTAGCTTAACACCGCTAGTCCACAATTCAACTAACACCTCGACTAGAAGCCTCACTGGCAAACTACTGTCTAGGCTACGGTCTCACAGGCAAACTACACACCTGAAGCATCGGGATTGGCGACAACCAGCCAACACCCATAAACCCAACATAACTAGAAATACGGTACCAAATAAATAACACACAACATGTGGAGAGTCGCACCACAAGACCTCCATAGTATACACGGTCTCACCTCAACACCAGCTGAGGTCGGACTCACATACCAAAACACATCACTACCACACGAGGGGTACATGTACCTACTACCACGAGGTACAACACTAAACCACAGAACCGTGCCACCTCCTGGCACACCACAATGGTTATCGGTTTCACGGTTATAACCTTAACCAGTGGTTCATACACAAGACACAACCAGTGGTCAAACACGAGTCGGTATGGAGACGACACCACCACACGGGAAACGGACTAACTGGTTCATGATGCAATATCCAACCCGGACAATAAAGCACAAGAACTACCTCTTAGTCTCACAGTCACAGACAGAAGGTCCAACTGCCGCTCCACAACAACAGGGCAAGAATAGTGGAGGCTAACTAACCACCACAACTGCAGGTCACACACCCCGCAGGCCCCAAGCCTGACACCTTTAGGGGCTCCAGCGAGAACCCTAAAGTGAGGCACTGGAACAGGACTAGCAGGGGACCAATGTCGACTATTGGTGTCCTTCCCCCAACCACGAGCGCGCTACAAACGGCCGCACACCCACAAACATAAGTCGTTGTCCCTTGTCGTCTTTCCCCTCAGCCCGACGTACTACTCCAACACCAGAGTAGGTGTCCAGGAAGACGACAAAGACCTCGACTGTACTCCCAGTACCCGGACAAGCCCTAAGCACTCTGGTGCTAGGGTAACCAACTAGAGAGGTATTCCGGAATAGGAGCCGGACCCACCGACTCAGTAAGCACACAAGCACGGTATACATACTTATAAGACCTTTATACAACCTACAGTACACAAGTTGTAGGAATGGCTTATCATGGTCACCTGTGGACCCTCAAGCCATCCTACACATAGCCGTTCATTATTCACAGGTCATCTCATGACCATCAAGATCACATGTTGATCTATACACATTAACCATTAAACCCTATCTTAATACCTTAACATACTTAACAAAAGAATAAACATACCATAACAACACTGAATATAACATTGCCTGCATTGGTCACCCCGGACCTCCATGGCAACACAGGCCACTTAGCACAATGACATTACAACCTTTAAAGAACAACTACAGACTCGGGCTAGGTCTACACCAGACCTTCACCCGCCCACACCCAACATAAAATGACTACAGAAGCCAAAATGCGTCGAAGACAGTCGACGCCTTACAAATTGAGTCGACCAGTTTGAATGCCATACCAAACCATGTCGTGACAGGGCCATGCGCCATGACCATGTCGCGACGGCCCTTTCAGACGCTATTCAAAGGCTGTTGCGACAGACCTTAGTGATGCGACCAAGTCGCGTCGGCCAGACACGACGCCACTAGACCCAAACCGATCAAACCTCGGTCCCACCTAGTCGCGTCCAACCTTGACGCCACGTTTCTCACTAACACGATAGACCATAAGGTCGCGACCAGACAATCGACATAACAAACATATCGGAAAGCAGAATGCGTCGACACGATGTGACTCATTCAACGAATCGCGGTGGGGATACCCGACGCGACTCCAGTCCATCTGTGAGCTCGACTCACAGACCGAACCCACTTTTCCCATGGGAAAACCCACAACAATACACATCATTCAACCCATTAAAACTGTAACAGGTTAAACTAACAGGGAAAACCACCCATACATGATCCATCCCTTAATCCCCAATCCATTCATGCTTTAAAACCATAAAACCAAGGTAGGAAGTCTCCCTACCAACTGGAAGACGCCAAAACCTCCGCGCCGACGGCACACCCACGCTCCGAGCGTCGTCCCCGCGTGGTTCCAATGCCGCACGAGCCGCCGGAAGCCGAATCACCGAAAACCTCCATCATGGACACAGTATCCTCCCCTGCGCCGGACAGAGCCTCTCTACTCTGTCTGGCTGAAACAAAGTTTTTAACACTCTGATCAAAATCGCGTCTAGGGGAGAAGCCGCATTAAAATTTTTTAACGTGTCCCCCATGTCAGACGCCGAACAGAAACCCGTGCCACGTGTTACAGAGGCGGTTCCTGGAATCACGTCCGGCAAGGCCGACGCGTTCATATCGCGTCGCCTTCCACCGCCGTGATTCCAAACAGTGAACCAACAGTGCCAATGGGCTGGCATATCTAGCCCACTACTCACCCTGTGTACACAAACCACGAAAATAGCCCATTGACCATCTCATGGTCAAGAGCACCGTACACAGACCCGATAACCCGGATCCGAATGACCGTACTGTTACATTACTAACACCTAAAAAGAAATGTCATCCTCGACATTCTAGACGAAACCATGGCAAAGCAGACTAACACCTAAAATAAACAAAGTCGTAAACAGAACAAATAGGGTACATTCTTCGCTGCTCTTGCTTTCGAATTACTATTACTACCCATGGACTACCTTGATCTGCTCTATTTCATACCATTCCTACTTTACCTGCGACGACCCTCTTTATACCGGTACGGTTTACCAACCCACGTCGGTATAGCGAGCGTCATCACAGTGGGACATTTACCCCACAATGACATTCAGCTGAGATACACGTGAATATAAGAACAGATAGCGGAAGTAAAAGAACCACTGTCTTCATTCAATTCATCTTCCACATTTAACATACATGATTTGATAACATTTAAAGAACTAAAAGTCCACATAAAAATCTACCTGCAACCAACTAAGACATTAAAGCCATTAACATAAATTTCCGAGCATGCATGAAAGGGAAACATACCTAACATGGAATCTACACATTCCTACACATATGCGTAACCATTTTACATGCTTTAAACTTGCTGGTTTTACATGCTTTAGCAACCATATCTAACACATGAGAGCTACAACAACATTTTAAATCACAACATGTGAACACTCAAGTATGGAAGTTGTTTATACTTTCTTAACAATTATCCCTAGCATGGATTGGGTATTTTGCATACATAACATGATCATAACATAGTAAAGCTACTGTTCAAGCATGATTTCAGATTGTCATAACATGGATTACAAACTCACATCCTCACATTTGGTTTCACATTTTCACACAATTTCAAATTCGCATATTTGACATTTTACACATGCACTTTTACACATTGTTCATTCACATTTTTTCACGTGAACACATACACATTTACACATTCACATTTAGTGTCGTGACACATAGTCCAAACCACCAAAGAAGGACACAACACATCACATCACATAGACGCATCTAGGCAATACAATGGCGACTCTTGGACTACGCAGACCGGGAGAACAAGTCTCCACCCTAACTATGGTACTTGTCCCCTCCCCAGGATTTCCACCTAATGCCCTTAGGGTCACTACACATTGAACCTTCTCAGGGGGACTTTTCCCTGATACGGTTCCACTACCCTCTGTGGAAGCAATGTCACACTTGGCACAATTTACACATTACACATTTTTACCGATTTTACACATAGGTTTACACATGTCACTCTCATTTCATTCACTTTCTCACTCACATGCACACTTCTCTTGTTTTCCTAACATGGCACTACAATTACAGAATTTAGCACTCAGGAAATTTCACTAATCAGGTTTCCTATATATAAAATGAAATCATTTTACAAGGCATGCATTAGTTTCACATTTTTACATGGAAATTCATATTGCATCGTATACTGGTCCAAATGACCTGAATTTTTACCCCTAGCTGATTTCGGGTTTAGGATCCCACATGCAAATTTTCAGATTTTCTAACCTAAAACATAATTACAGAAAATCTGACATCAAATTCACATGCTATTCACAATTCAAGTTAGCATGGAGTTGAATAACATCACGATTTAACAACTCACTGTCTGAACCCTAGCATGCATAGAGCCACATGATTTATTCCCGAATTTTATTGGGCAATACATGATTTACCAAAGGTTTATCATGACCTACACATATTTCTATTTTCCCAAACCAGAAAATTCAATAATTCATACAAGCATGGAAAATTCTAGAAACTCAGAGTACAGACAGGGTTGTACATACATGGTCTAACAAATTAGGGCAACATGATTTTACCACGGATTATCTGGATAATGGTGGGAACATACACATGAACATTCTTCCACATGCTTTCAAATATGTAAATAAGCTCTACCATCACGAAATAGAGTACATTCACATTCCCATCTATCACATTAGCTAGTATACATAGCATATAAGAGATTACATTATATCCTCATCGTGAAACATATCGAAATTATCATATAGAAGGGCAGAACAGCTTGCTATTCTACTCAGATGAACTTAGCGCAAGCTATGGCCGCTAATGTAATGTTAGCGGCATAATCGATGGACGCTAAGCATGATCTTAGCGGCAAGGGATATTGCCGTTAAGGTCAGGTCTGTGCAAAACACAGACCCGAGCTCCAAAGATGGGTGAATTTGGGGTCTAGGACACGAGGGAAAATACATAAAAATAGTAAAACCATCCTAGACACATACAGCGACGTTATGGTAGGGTACTTGCCTCTTGTAAAAACTCCAAAGGGATCTAAATGGCCGGAGAAGCTCTCCTTGGGCAGTCCCAAGAAGCCTCCAAAACACCACTCCTCCGGGTTCTTGGTCGATGCAGGTGCTAAGCCAGTGGTGGGGAAGCCTTCTCCTGGTTCCCTCTAGCCTCCAGTTGCAAAAAACGCCGGATGAAGCCTTGGATCGCCGGATTGAAGCCTCCAAAGCTCAGTCTTTGCACAGCTCCGAACTAGGGTTTTCTCTCCTCTTTGCAAAGAGTCAAGAGGGGTTTTCTTGTGCAGGAGGAGTTGGTTTAAAGCAGAGGGGTTTGGGGACCCCGGAATGGTGATGGGAAGGCTCAAGCCGTTGGGGACAGCTCCCCAATGGTGAGCTAGCTGCTCCCAAATTCTGGGCTCTGCAACTCATGCAGGTCAGAGAAGTTGGCGTCCACATCGCTGGACGCTGGACTTAGTGTTGACGTCCATAGGGTTGCACCTACACCACAAGCGTCCATTGATATTGACGCCAATATGGCCTTCGGCCAAACTCCAAAACATGCAGAAACCATGCACATCTTACACCTATATACATGCCATATGTATGTATTAACATACACACTACCATCATACCATTCATACATTATTTATATTAATTATACACATGCATACATAAGTATACCAACTAGTACTTACGTAGATATTTACATACGTACATACAGAACATGATTATTTACATGCAATACAATAATGCAATAAAATTCAAGGGCCTTACACCCTCTCCCCCTAAAAGAAACTTCGTCCTCGAAGTTAGAACGACGCTACTCAAACAAAAGGGGATACTTCTTCTTCATCGCATCCTCAAGCTCCCAAGTAGCCTCCTCTCGTGAGAAGTTCTGCCAGAGAACTTTCACCGACGCATTACTCTTGTTCCGGAGATGCTGAACCTTCCGGTCAAGAATAGCTACTGGTTGCTCGACATACGACAGATCTGGCTGAATCTCCACTGGCTCATGACTAATCACATGAGATGGATCTCGGACATACTTCCTGAGCATCGAAACGTGAAATACAGGATGAACACTAGCCAAAGCTGGGGGTAAGGCTAGCTCATTTTCCACGCTGCCCAAACGTCTGAGAATCTCATATGGGACAATGAACCTAGGGCTCAACTTACTATGCCTACCAAATCTGACAACACCTCGAGTAGGCGATATCTTCAAGAAGACATGATCGCCATCCTCGAACTCAAGATCCTTCCTCCTGTTGTCGGCATAGCTCTTCTACCTATCCTGTGCCGCAACAAGCCTCTTCCTGATAAGCTGGACCTTATCCGAAGTCTCCTGAACTAACTCCGGACCGATCAACTGCCTATCACCAGTCTCCTCCCAACATAAAGGAGATCTGCAGGCCTACCATACAATGCCTCGAATGGAGCCATACCAATACTTGCATGAAAGCTGTTGTTGTATGCGAACTCCACAAGAGGTAAATGACGCTCCCAATCATCCTTCCAATCCAGCACACACGCTCTCAACATATCCTCGAGCGTCTGATAGTCCTTTCGGACTGTCCATCAGTCTGGGGATGAACGCCGAACTGAGCTTCAGCTCCGAACCTAAAGCATTCTGAAGACCCTTCCACAATCTCGAAGTAAATCTCGGATCTCGATCGAAATGATCGACTTCGGCACACCATGCAATCTAATGGACCACTAACATACAATCTAGCTAAATCTCTACTGACTGCTTCTTCTTCATAGGCAAGAAATGAGCAGTCTTCGAGAATCTATCTACAACTACCCAAATCGAGTCATTGCCCCTTCTAGATCGAGGCAAACCGAAACAAAGTCCATCGTGACAGCTTCCCACTTCCACACTGGGATGTCCATCCTTGCATAAGGTCGGATGGTCGCTGTCGCTCGGCCTTCACTTGCTGGCATACTAAACACCGGGATACATAATCCGCTACATCCCTCTTCATGCCAGACCACCAAAAGGATCTCTTCAAATCTTGATACATCTTCGTGTTACCCGGATGGATAGAGAATCGCGATCTGTGAGCCTCCGCTAATACATGCTCATGGACATCTACTAAATCGGGGACACAAACACGGTGCTGAAATCTAATCACACCGTCCTCATCACGAGTAATGCCCGCCTTGCCCACTAACTCTAAGAGTCTAGGGTCGGCTCCCTGTTGCTCGATCACCTCATCCAAAACCGAGGACCTAAGAGATAACTGAGCTACAAAAGCCTGACATAGCGATGGCTCTAACTCAGTCAACGCGCAAGCCGCATCTTCCAACATCTTCCAATCCTGCTGGAGAGATGGCCTCTTCCTACTCAGCATCCGCTACCACATTCGCCTTTCCAGGGTGATACTGAAGGTCGAAGTCATAGTCCTTCAAGAACTCAATCCATCTCCTCTGCCTCAGGTTTAATTCCTTTTGGGAGAAAAGATACTTCAAGCTCTTGTGGTCGGTAAACACCTCAAATCTGACACCATAAAGATAGTGCCTCCAGATCTTTAGTGCATGAACCCTGCTGCGAGTTCCAAGTCATGAGTCGGATAGTTCCTCTCATGCTCCTTCAACTGACGAGAAGCATAAGCCACTACCCTTTCCTGCTGCATGAGCACACAGCCTAACCCAATCCGAGACGCATCCGTGTAGATAGCAAAACCCTCTACACCGCTCGGTAATACTAACACCGGGCTGTCGTGAGCTTAGTCTTCAATAATTGAAAACTACTCTCACACTTCTCAGACCAAACAACTTCACTCCCTTTCTGGTAAGCTGAGTCAAAGGGGCGGCGATGGATGAAAATCCCTCAATAAATCACCGATAGTAACCAGCTAAACAATAAAACTACGATCTCCGAAGGGGTCTTGGGAATCTCCCAATCCATAACTGCCTAGACCTTCGCTGGATCCACTGCAACACCAGCACCGGAGATAACATGCCCGAGGAAATGAACCTCGCGCAACCAAAAATCGCACTTGCTGAACTTAGCGTACAGCTTGTGCTCACGAAGAACCTCTAACACTAACCTCAATACTGACGGTGCGTGGCCTCATCCGGAGAGTAGACCAACACATCATCAATAACACTACGACAAAGCTATCTAGATAAGGCCTAAACCCCTGTTCATGAGATCCATGAACGCTGCAGGGGCATTGGTCAATCCGAAAGGAAGGACCAAAACTCATAATGTCCATAACGGGTTCTAAACGCCGTCTTGGACACATCCTCACTCCGAATCCTCAACTGATGATAACCAGATCACAAGTCAATCTTAGAAAAGACTGATGCCTCCGCAACTGGTCAAACAATCATCAATACGAGGTAAGGGATACCTGTTCTTCACAGTCACTTGGTTCAACTTCCTATAGTCAATGCATAACCTAAGTGACCCGTCCTTCTTCTTGACGAACAATACAGGTGCGCCCCAAGGGGAAACACTAGGGCGAATAAATCCCTTATCAAGCAACTCTTGCAATTGCCTCCTCAACTCGGCTAACTCCGCAAGTGCCATCCGATATGGAGCCTTCGAGATAGGAGAGGTGCCTGGAAGCAACTCTATGGTAAACTCTATCTCTCTATCCGGTGGCAAACTAGACAAATCATCAGAAAAAATGTCTGGAAAATGCTGCACTACCTCAATCTCTGCAAGAGTAGGTGACTCATCAGCCTCTGGCACTAGTACCATGCTGACAATAAAAGCGTCACAACCCTTGTTCACCATGCGCATCGCCTTCATGGCAGAGATGACTAACTTTCCCGCCAAGTTCCTTGGCAAGGGATGAGAGAACTCGTCCTCACCAGGAATGCGGAAAACAATCCTCTTCCGGCGATAATCCACTAACGCATAGTGCTCCTCTAGCCAATCCAGACCAAGAATAGCATCATACTCCTTCATCTTAGCAAGAAGAAACACCATCTAGGATTCTATCCTCAATGCACACAGGTAACGACGGAATACACTTCCTAGTCGATACCGTACCCACAGGGGTGTGCACAGACAAAGGGACCTCTAATCCTCAGACTCTATACCTGACTCTAGGCTAACTGCCTAGCGAATCGCTCGGAAATGAACGAGTGAGTAGCACCCGTATCAAACAAACCCGAGTGTGCACACTAAAAGCAAAACCGTACTTCGGTGACATGCTCCCCTGCTCGGCGTCCTCGCGAGCTAAAGCAAACACTCGAGCTGGTGCTCGAGGCCTTCCTGGTCATCCTATAGCTGGCGCTGCTGCCGCTACCACTAGGGCTGGCGCTCCGCGCTAGACTCCCTGCTGAAGTCTTGGGCAATCCTTGATTTTGTGATCGCTGCTTCCGCACTTCAAGCACTTGTCCGTAATCATCCAACATCGGTACCACCATGTGTCTTCCCACAGTGGGGACACTCTTTCTTCACACCAGGGGAACGTACAGAAGGTACCTGAGACTGCTGACTGCCACGGATCGCTGCGGTGTCTGGTACACCGCTTTCTTCTTGTCTTGCCATTGGAGTGTCGCTGCTGGCCTCTTCTTCAAAGCTTTCTTTTCTTCCAGGTATTGCTCCATCTCTCCCTCCTGCCTACAAGCAGCACTGAGGGCCTCGTCCAACGTGCGGTGGTCAAATGCCACGAGTCTCGTCCGCAGTGATGGCTTGAGTCCCATCACGAACTTCTTTGTCTTCCTGCGCTTGTCTGCCACGATATGAGGTGCATATTTAGAGAGTTCAGAAAACCTTGCCTCATATTCCAGCACAGTCATGGAGCCTTGAGCCAAAGATAGGAATTCCTGCTCCATCTGATCTTGCACATGCTCGGGGACGAACTTGGCCCGAAAGAGTTACGAACTCGTCCCAAGCAACGTCGATAGCTCCGTCCTCAAACCGGTACACAGCAATGAATCCCCCATATATCAGCTCTTTCCTGCACACACCGCTCATAAGCACCATCTAAACAAATCTAGCTTAACAAACATACAAGCATATAAACTAAAGCATACCTGTAGCATGCAGGTGGCCAATGTAACTTATCCTCATCTGCACAACTGATGCTCAGAAGATCTTTTCTATCTCCCTCATCCAGCTTCCCAACAATGGATCGCTCTCCCCCTTAAAAGAGGGTGGCAGCATCCTCTTGAATCTCTCCATGGTAGAAGGTCCACCATGGTCCTGAGCTGGTACTTGAGCCTGCTACATCACAGCAAACAATACACAATCAACATAATATCACACAATAAATAAAACAGCTAATAATTCATTTTATTAGTCTAACCTGAGCCTCCAACTGAGCCTGGAGTGCTGCCTGGGTATGAGCCTGCGTCTGCATGGCTTGCACCAACCTTGCATGATACTCCATAATCCACAGGTGGCGGTGGGGGAAGTACAGGACCTTGCGGTGCCGGGGCCTGCTGCTCCGCCCGCTCGTCACGTCGCAGCTCGTCCTCACGGGTCGGCGCTCCGCCACGCCTACCTCTCGAAGCCATGGCTGTAATAAATTTCAGCCACCATTAGCTAGGTTACTAAGTTTTCTAACCATTTTCTTATGTATTTTTCATTCATTATTAATCAATTCTACACATGTGGACATTCCTATGTAGACTTAGCATGTAATGAAGATGATGACTTAGGTATATTCATGTGCAATCTCACCGGTTGCTCTGATACCAATCTCTGCGATGACCCTCTTTATACCGTACGGTTATACCAACCCACGTCGGTATAGCGACGTCATCACAGTGGGACATTTACCCAACAATGACATTCAGCTGAGATACACGTGAATATAAGAACAGAGTAGCAGAAGTAAAAGAACCACTGTCTTCATTCATTCATCATCCACATTTAACATACATGATTTGATAACATTTAAAGAACTAAAAGTCCACATAAAATCTACCGCAACCAACTAAGACATGAAAGCCATTAACATAATTTCCGAGCATGTATGAAAGGAAACATACCTAACATGGAATCTACACATTCCTACACATATGCGTAACATTTTACATGCTTTAAACTTGCTGGTTTTACATGCTTTAGCAACCATAATCTAACACATGAGAGCTACAACAACAATTTAAATCACAACATGTGAACACTCAAGTATGGAAGTTGTTTATACGTTCTTAACAATTATCCCTAGCATGGATTGTAGGTATTTTGCATACATAACATGATCATAACATAGTAAAGCTACTGTTCAAGCATGATTTCAGATTGTCATAACATGGATTACAAACTCACATCCTCACATTTTGGTTTCACATTTTCACACAATTTCAAATTCGCATATTTGACACTTTACACATGCACTTTACACATTGTTCACATTCACATTTTTCACGTGAACACATACACATTACACATTCACATTTAGTGTCATGACACATAGTTCAAACCACCAAAGAAGGACACAACACATCACATCACATAGACACCATCTAGGCAATACAATGGCGACTCTTGGACAGCGCAGACTGGGAGAACAAGTCTCCACCCTAACCAGTGGTACTTGTCCACCTCCAGGACTTTCCCCTAATGCCCTTAGGGTCACTACACATTGAACCTTCTCAGGGGGACTTTTCCCTGATACGGTTCCACTGCCCTCTGTGGAAGCAATGTCACACTTGGCACAATTTACACATTACACATTTTACCGATTTTAACACATAGGTTTACACATGTCACTCTCATTTCATTCACTTTCTCACTCACATGCACACTTCTCTTGTTTCCTAACATGGCACTACAATTACAGAAATTTAGCACTCAGGAAATTTCACTAATCAGGTTGCTATATACAAATCAAATCATTTTACTAAGCATGCATTAGTTTCACATGTTTACATAGAAAATTCATATTGCATCATATACTAGTCCAAATGACCTGAAATTTTACCACTAGCTGATTTTCGGGTTTAGGATCCCACATGCAAATTTTCAGATTTTTCTAACATTAAACGTAATTACAGAAAATCTGACATCAAATTCACATGCTATTCACAATTCAAGTTAGCATGGAGTTGAATAACAATCACGAATTTAACAACTCACTGTCTGAACTCTAGCATGCATAGAGCCCATGATTTATTCCCGAATTTATTGGCAATACATGATTTACCAAAGGTTTCATGACCTACGCATAATTTCTATTTCCCAACCAGAAAATTCAATAATCATACAAGCATGGAAAATTCCAGAAACTCAGAGTATAGACAGGGTTGTACATACATGGTCTAACAAAATTAGGGCAACATGATTTTACCACGGATTATCAGGATAATGGTGGAACATACACATGAACATTCTTCCACATACTTTCAAATATGTAAATAAGCTCTACCATTCACGAAATAAGAGTACATTCACATTCCCATCCATCACATAGCTAGTATACATAGCATATAAGATTACATTATATCATCATCGTGAAACATATCGAAATTAATCATATAGAAGGGCAGAACAGCTTGCTATTCTGCTCAGATGAACTTAGCGGCAAGCTATGGCCGCTAATGTAATGTTAGCGGCATAATCGATGGACGCTAAGCATGATCTTAGCGGCAAGGATATTGTCGTTAAGGTCAGGTCTGTGCAAAAACACAGACCCGAGCTCCAAAGATGGGGTGAATTTGGGGGTCTAGGACACGAGGGAAATACATAAAAATAGTAAAACCATCCTAGACACATACAGGGACGTTATGGGTAGGGTACTTGCCTCTTGTAAAAACTCCCAAGGGATCTAAATGGCCGGAGAAGCTCTCCTTGGGCAGTCCCAAGAAGCTCCAAAACAACCACTCTCCTCCGGGTTCTTGGTCGATGCAGGTGCTAAGCCAGTGGTGGGGAAGCCTTTTCCTTGGTTCCCTCTAGCCTCCAGTTGCAAAAGAACGCCGGATGAAGCCTTGGATTCGCCGGATTGAAGCCTACAAAGCTCAGTCTTTGGACAGCTCCGAACTAGGGTTTTCTCTCCTCTTTGCAAAGAGTCAAGAGGGGTTTTCTTGTGCAGGAGGTTTTGGTTTAAAGCAGAGGGGTTTGGGACCCCGGGTTGGGATTGGAAAGTCTCAGAGTCGTTGGGGACAGCTCCCAATGGGTGAGCTAGCTTGCTCTCCCGGAATTCTGGGCTCTGCAACTCATGCAGGTCAGAGAAGTTGGCGTCCACATCGCTAGACGCGGACTTAGTGTTGGCGTCCATACGGTTGACGCCTACACAACACAAGCGTCCATTGATATTGACGCCAATATGGCCTTCGGCCAGAACTCCAAAACATGCAGAAACCATGCACATCTTACACCTATATACATGCCATATGTATGTATTAACATGTACACACTACCATCATACCATTCATACATTATTTATATTAATTATACACATGCATACATAAGTATACCAACTAGTACTTACGTAGATATTTACATATGTACATACACAACATGAATTATTTACATGCAATACAATAATGCAATAAAATTCGAGGGCCTTACATTACCTTTCTCTTTCATATTTGCTCTGCTCTTTATTCTTTTTTTCCTTACTTACTCTGTCTAGTTGTCTAATCCTTTCTTTCTTTACTTTTTAGCTGTAACCCGATTCCACCTTGCTGTTGGCACTTTATCTCTTTGGACTCAACCTGTTTCCACACTTTCTCAAATTGCTTACTAAACACCACTCCATTGTGATGCTTTACCATATTATTACCTCTTTCAATTTCCAAATTTTTCAATGCCATTTCATTTCTGTTTATCATTACCTACTGTTCTCTACTTATCTTTCTTTATTCTGCCTTTACACATTCAACTGCTAGCTTTCCACAGAAAACTCATTATCACTTCTGACTTTCTTGCCTTTTCATGCTGTTCCGCTCATATTCTTTCACTCATTTTTATTAAATTTCATGATTTCTTGCCCAATTGTACCAAAATCTTGCAATTCCCCTTTCAAACAAATGAACATGTGGGGTATAGCCCGACTACGCTTCCGCTGTGCTACTCTGATTATACTGGCCACTCAGCATAGTTTTTATAAATTATGTTTCTGTTTCTGCTTTACTTGCTTTCCACTTTCATTATTATTCGAATCCCAGTTGGACTCAATTTCCATTTCACATATTATTTACTTACTCTACTCTATCAACTACCATTGGCCTGAACACGGGAGTTTCCTGATCTGCTTTTCTTTCTATATCCCATATATATATGCTTCATCTTTAAATTCTGCATTCTACCTCGAGACTATTAGTACATCTTACTAGCCTTGCATCTTTCTTATCTTTAAAACCTTCTCTCTAGCTGATTTTTTCTCACTGCCTCTTTATTATTTCCAAAATGCTACTCCCATTGCCTTAACTCTGCTCTTACTTATCTTATATAATGCAGCAGGCCATTCTGCACAAATTCCATATTTCTCTTAACTAATTCTTTTGCACACAAATGCCACATTTTCTTAATTTTTTTCTTGATTAACCGATCACCCTTTTCTTTCTGTGCTTACCCATTTCAATTATTTGCATCACATTTCTCTTTCTCGGTTCTATTCTGCTATACTGAACATATTCACTGTTTCTTAACTGATCTGTCCCTTTTTTTTTTTACATTACCTCAAAAATGTTTTCCAGAAATACCTCTACTTAATTTAAAACCCCAATTTCTATACACTAATCTGCAAGTCCTTTCCTGATCATTTTCTCAATCATCTGCTTCCATTCTTTTTTCTTTCTCTTTCTTTGCTCAACAATTCACCTCGGCACCTTCTTATGCAGACCTCTATTATCACAATTTCTTTACACTATCACTATTCAATACATTCTCTATTCCAACTTACAGATGCAACCAATGCTAATCACACTGATGTGATATGGCTGCCATAATTCTTGTACCTTTGCTATCATTTTTCTCATTTTGGCTGATCCACTTTATACATTTGTCATAAATCTTCCCTTACATCTTAATCACACTATTCACCAAACTATTTCATGATATCATCTTGCATAAATCTTAACACAAAGATCACCTCTGCTGAGGTTCTCAGCCACTAATGCATCCTTAATCATCTTTATCGCATACAGCTCTATTCCTCATTCCAACTCTAATTCCTCTGCCATTCCATCATAGCTTACTTTATCTCTGACTGTACCCATTTCTATATCTCACTGAACATTCTTGCCAAATTTCATATCAGAAATCACTAATCTTTCTAGCTTCATACTGTGAATTCTTTAAGTAACTCAACTGCACACTGAGTATCCACTCTGTTTATATCTCTAATCTTACCATTTTTCTGCCATTTCTAACATTCGCTAGGTTTACACACAACCTTTTCATATTTATTCACTTTTCACAGTCTGCATTTCTTACTAATCATCTCGTTTCCTGCTGCTACCAACAGCTGCCTAACCAGCATATATAATTCACATAACAAAAACTCACGTGAAAACCATTTTAAATCACGTAAAATCACAGACTTACTACCAGCAGTGGACATTAATCCATTATTGGGACATTGTACCTTCTATGTCTTTTTCATATTCTAACTAGACCATTGCTCTGATACCAATTGTAACGGCCCTGGATATCTACACTAATATGGGTCCATATACAGATCCGCCTCCTGCTATCGCGACCGAAGTCTCTCAAGGGATATCACGTACACATGTCTATACAAATATAAAAGACCACAATTACAGTATATAACATAGGAAGTGCAAGTGTATATAAATGTAAACCACAATGTACAATCGTCCACAATTACAATATTACATGTCCAATTAAAGAGTACAACTACCGGGGGCATACCCCGAGGGAGCACAAGCTCAAACACTCACTACTCTACTGCTGGTGGTATAAGTCTACACTACTCATGAAACCACGCCGAAGTTAGCCAACGCCTGCTAAGTCGGCCAGCATCTGACACACTGTAACTGGCTCAGTAGGGACCTCCCACATCGAAAACACACAACACAAGAGACCTCACCCCAAGGGTCTCACTGGCAACACCACAACCAAAATAACATGCACACACAAGCATGTTAAACTACACTAATCATAAACACACTGGTTAAACCCCGGTCCTTGAAAAGTAAGGGAAACACAAGACTAGCATAACATCGTTAGTCCCCCTTCAACTAAACACCTCGACTAGAAGCCTCACCGGCAAACCACTGTCTAGGCTACAGTCTCACAGGCAAACTACACACCCGAAGCATTGGGATTGGCGACAACTAGCCAACACCTGTAAACCAAACCATAACTAGAAATACACGGTACGAGTATAAATAACACACAATATGTGGAGAGTTGCACCACAAGACCTCCACAGTATACATGGTCTCACCTCAACACCAGTTGAGGTCGGACTCACGTACCACAACACAACACTACCCACGAGGGGTACATGTACCTACTACCACGAGGTACAACACTAAACCACAAAACCATGCCACCTCCAGGCACACCACAACGGTTATCAGTTTCACGGTTATAACCTTAACCAGCGGTTCACACACAAGCCATAACCAGTGGTCAAACATGAGTCAGTACGGAAACGATGCCACAACACGGGAACGGACTACTGGTTCATGATGCCAGTATCTAACCCGGACAACAAAGCACAAGACTACCTCTTAGTCTCGCAGTCATAGACGGCAGGTCCAACTGCCGCTCCACAACAATAGTCCAAGAATAGTGGAGACTAACTAACCACCACAACCTACAGGTCACACACCCCGCAGGCCCAAGCCTGACACCTTTAGGGGCTCCGGCCGAGAACCCTAAAGTGAGGCACTGGAACAGGACTAGCTGGGACCATTGTCGACTACTGGTGCCCGTCCCCCAACCACGAGCGGGCTACAAATGACCGCACACCCACAAACACAAGTTGTTGTCCCCTGTCATCTTTCCCCTCAGCCGGACGTACTACTCCAACGTAAGAGGAGGGTGTCTAGGAAGACGACACAGACCTCGACGGTACTCCGGTACCAGGACAAGCCCTAAGCACCCGGTGCTAGGGTAACCGACTAGAGAGGTATTCTAGAATAGGCGCCGGACCACCAGACTTGGTAAGCACACAAAGCACGGTATACATACTTATAAGACCTTTATATACAACCCACGGTACACAAGTGTAGGGAATGGCTTATCATCGGTCCCATGGATCCGAAGACCCGGACGTGTTAGAATTTAGTCCAGTGAGATAAGCAATGAATTCAAATAACTATAACAAGAAGACTATACATTAATAAAAAAATTAAGTACAACATGTCCCAAATAAAAGTACAGGTCCAGAAAGAAGGCGCAGTCCTTAAGGGGCATACCCCGAGGACTTGCAAAAAGGCCACTCCCAACTCAGGCTACAAGAGCACTCATGCTCACAACTCACACTGCTGGCAACACACAGTGAAACAAACTGCCACCACGACTGTCCGGCAATGAACTCCTGCGACAGCGAGTCCCTACCTGAAGAGAGTAGGGGGGGTGAGCCTCGCAAACAAGGCTCAGTAGGGATAACCAGTCCCTTACCAACCAGAGCAGTAGGAACTCCAACAAGCAGAAGCAAAACTACTCTACAAAGTAGTAAAGCGAGAAACGCCTACCACAGAGTACTATAAAGCAGCGGAAACATAGAAACACCTCAACCACAACCCAAGTCAGGCCAAACACGACTCCCGCAGAACCAGCGGAGTCAACACATGCGGAAGAAACTAGAGCAACGCCACGACCCGCAACCAAGGTCGTGCCAGAGCAACACAATGCGGAAGCAAACCCTCGGCACACACCCACCTAGACAAAGAAGCTCACAGAACACTGGAGCAACCACGAGAGACCAGAGTCTCACGACACAAGCACCAACATCCCGGACCTCCACGAGGTAGGAAGGAACAACTAGGTGTCACCACAAGAGACACAGAGCAACCAGGTGAGAAGAGCGTCTCACCACAACCACGACCACCTCAAACCTCCACCAGGTAGAGGCCCACAAGCAGAACCACCCTAGACCTCAGACACGCCACAAGGTCAGGGAACTACACCTGCCTTGTGTTGGGTTTACTTGTGCCTTAATGTTTTTAATGATGTGTTTTTAATGAACATTACAATTGATGATGGTACAATGACCTATTTGTTAAGGACATGAATGACATGATAAGTGTCAAGATGATCACCTATGTATTCATTACATATCATTTAAAATGTCTTTTAATGTAGGTATGAATGCATATAAGCCAAGCAACAAGATTCAGGTGAAAAAGAACAAGAAAGTTACTTCAAGTGATCATCTGTCGACATCCAAGAAATCCCCTGTCGACAGATAGACATGACAGAACAAAACAAGGTTCTGGAAGCACATAGAAAGCAGTATCTGTCGACAGCCAAGAAATCCCCGTCGACAGATAGACATGACAGAACAAAACAAGGTTCTGGAAGCACTCAGAAAGCAGTACCTGTCGACAGCCAATATGCTCTTGTCGACAGATGAAGTGTGCCTTCGACAGCAAGACAATATCTGTCGACAGATCTAGTGTTCCAGAAACCTGAAAGCCAGAACTGGGCATAGCTGTCGACAACACATGTCGCCTGTCGACAAATGTAGTTTGGAAAGCTCCGATGTCCAAGATATGATCCATGTTTTGGGTGATTCTGTCATAACGTCTCTCCATATTTGGACACCCTATTATAGGACATATGGGTTATTTTCATAGTAAAAGGCCATACCATCAAACCTTAAGCAAATCCGAAGACCAAAAGCCTCCACCTGGTGCTCTGCTTCAACCTACCGCCCAGGGAAGGAAGATCCATCATCCAAAGGAGGTGAAGCCAGTTCGTCTGTGATTCAACTTCTCCATCAATCTATACTTGCCAAAACGAAGTTTGAAGTTCATCTAGACGAGCATCTTGAAGAGTTCCACATCAGGATTTGTTCTTTCAACTCAGAACTCTTCTCTGTCTCTGTTTTCTCATACTTCTGTGTGTGTGGTGGTGTTTCAAGCGTTCTTGTGCTTGATTCACGTGTTTTGTGTTGTTCTGATCGTGGTTTCACATCAGACAACTCGTGTGTGTGAGTTGTAGTCGTGAACCAGCTCATAAGCAGTCGTTTCTGCGTGTGTGTGTGGATGGTGGACGTAGGATACACAAGTTGTGTACTCCGAACCACCTTAAAACATCGTGTCCTGTGGTTTGCACGTCCTTACGATAGATGTTTGGTAGGTACTTTGTTTTTACACACGCTGATGAGTTGCTACTCCATTACTACCTCAACTAACACACATCTAAGTTTAGCTTAAATTTTGTTACAGTTTCAAAAGTCTATGTTTTATTAAAAGAAGGTCGTAGTAATTTTAATTGATAGTACTATCACCCCCCTTCTAGATTACCATATTTGATAATTTCTCAACCTTTCAATTGGTATCAGAGCGAGGTCTCTCCGATTTACTATTGTGGTTATTTGATTTTACGATCAGAAGTCTTGATCTCATGAATCTAATAAGGGGTACATGGCCGAAGGACACTCAGTGACCGGCCACCCTTCTTTGAACGATATTGATTATCCTATTGGAAAAACCACATGCAGGTATTTCTGAGAGCACAAAACTACGAGCTGTGGAAGATCGTCAGTAAAGGAGCGTACACCCTTCCTGAGGATGAAGATACCTGAACGAAGGACCAGATTGCGAAGGGAACTCTCAATTGGAGCGCCCTCAACATGATGCAATGTGCAGTGCACCCCAAGGGATATTCAAGAGTCTCCACGTGCACCTCAGCAAAAGAGATGGGGACAAGCTTGAATTGATATACGAAGGTACATCCGAGTAAGGGAATCCAAAGCAAGCATGTTAATTTCTGAGTATGAAATGTTTAAGATGAGCAATGAAGAAACCATATCTGACATGTTTGCAAGGTTCATGCTAATCATAAATGGATTTAAGGGTCTTAAAAAGGAATACTCAAAAAGTGACTTAGTGAGGAAGATACTTCGGTCTCTTCCATCCTCATGGAACACTAAGGCCACTGTCATTGAGGATTCAAAGATCTCTCAAAGATGAAATTAGATGAACTAATTGGCTCCTTAATGACTTATGAAATAAATGTGAAAAGAAAGGAAATGAAGAAAATCCTAGGAAGTTGATTGCTTTAAGGATTCGAAGAAAAACTCTTCAGGTTCCAAAAGGATGCTCTTCAGGAAGTGATGATCTTGAAACATCTAGTGATAGTGGGAATGATGAAATGGCCATGCTCACTAGACAATTCAAGAAATTCCTAAAATCAAAGGAGAGGGTTAGGTAACTCTAAACCCTTTCAAAAGAAAGATTCTTCAAACAAATTTGAGTCTAACAAAAATCTGATATTGTGTGCTATGATTGCAAGAAACAAGGGCACATGAGAGGAGAGTGCCTTGAGCTCAAGAAGAAGCTGAAGAAAGAAACAGTTACCTTCAAGAAAGCCAAAGCAATGATGGCTACTTGGAGTGATGAGGATGAAGATGATAATGCTGAAGCAACCTCTAGGGATGAAGAAGTTCAATGTTTAATTGCAAGAAGTGACGACTCCAAAGAGGTAAACTCTTCCTTTGAAATTATTCTATTGATGAATGGGAAGAAGCTTATACTGCTTTATTTGAAAAGTTCTGTGAATTAAGTCTGAAAACAAAGCACTCAAAAGAAAATCATTTCCTTGTTTAGCACCAATCATAGTGAACAAATTGCATCTTTGAATAAGAAATTGAAATGATGAAATTGATGAGCAAGCTCACAGTGAGGAATGGACTGCATGAAATTGAAATTGCAAGAAACCCAAAAGAAAAAGAAAGTCTAACCAACTCCCTTGAAACTCTTCAAAATGAACTTGATGAAGTGAAGAAAAAATTAGAAAAGGCTGAAGAATACCTTAAGGGAAAATCTGAAGATCTAACAAGGTTTGTAAAAGGGAAACAAAATCTTGATGCAATTCTGGGATCTAATGTATTTGTTGCAAAGCATGAGATTGGATATCAACCGTAAAACCAAGGTAATTGGTACAAATTTTTTAACATCCTTTGTTGATTCTAGCCCAAGCACAAGCAAGCAATCCCTTCAAAGAACAATAAAAGTCAAGCCAAGGGTAAGAAACAGGAACCCAAGAACATCAAAGCTGTTGCTAACAACATTGAGAAATCTGTCAACAGCCCCCAACAGGGTTGTCGACAGGTCTAGAAACAAGCTTCCAAACGAAAGCTAACCAGGCAACAAAAAGGTAAAATGCTCATGCATGTTCCTCAGAATAAAAAGCCCATTGTTGTGAGAAACCCTCATCATGCAATTTCTGTAAGAAAGTTGGGCATAATGAACAACAATGCTGGATAGTCCAAATAAACAGAAACTCAAACAAGTTTGGATTCCGAAGCATTTACTGTTTGGCATGAATGATACATGGGACCCAAAGTAATTTGGGTACCAAACCTCTTGTCTGATCCACATGTGCAGGAATGCCTAGCAGCCCAAAATCAAAACAAGTGGTACTTGGACAGTGGCTGTTCGAGGCACATGACGGCGACAAAGAAAAATTCTGCTTGCTAGTGGAAAAAACGGAGGTCAAGTTATTTTCGGAGGCAACAATAAAGGTCAGATCATCGGCTCAGGTAAGATTGGTAAGTATGCTTCTAACTCAATAGACAATGTCCTGTTAGGCGATGGCCTTCATCACAACTTGCTTAGTATAAGCCAACTGTGTGATAAAGGTCACAGAGTTGTCTTTGAATCAAAACATGCCAAATCATTGATAAGGATTAGGAAGTCTAAATTTTCTGGAAAAAGGTGAACAACATTTATTTGATTGACTTAGATCCATCCAGAAAATGAAACTTGTGTCTTGTAGCAAACAAACAGGATGAGCTTATCTTGTGGCATCGTAGGCTTGGCCATGCAAGTTACAATGTATTGCACAAGATCATGAAGCTGAAATTGGTAAGTGGACTTCCTGAAATCTCCTTCAATAAAATGAAAGTTTTTGTGATGCATGTGCACAGGGAATACAAACCCGAAATCCTTCAAATCAAAAGCATCGGTAAGCACTTCTAAACCTTATGAACTTTTGCACATGGACCTCTTTGGACCTACTAGAACACTAAGTCTCAATGGCAAACGTTTGGTTTTGTCATTGTAGATGACTTCTCTAGTTCACTTGGGTAAAGTTCCTTGCAACACAAAACGAAGCATTGAGACTGTTTGAGGATTTCCTTAATAAGATTGAACATGGAAACGTTCGCAAGATATGCTCAATACGCACTGATCACGGGGAGAGTTTGATAATAACTCCTTTTCTGATTTCTACAGACACCACAGGATTGAACATTTGTTTTCCTCTCCAAGGACTCCAGAACAGAATGGAGTAGTGGAGAGAAAGAACAGAACATTGGTTGAAATGGCTTGCACCCTTCTGGTCGAAAGTCAACTTGCAAGGACTTTTTGGGCAGAAGCGGTCAACACATCGTGTAGACACCCATTCTGACCCATAAATCGAGCAAAATCCCTTGTCGTATCATTGATGCCCCACGTTGGCTCATCATCGTCAAGCTGGCTTTCTTCGATCATGACATCATTTCCATTGTTCATCACCCTAGAGGACCCTTCCTGTCATTAATCTCTCTCACTATAGCTCTCTGAGTTAGGAGTCTGATTTTCAATCTGAAGGCTGCGCATGGAGATGGACGCATTGCATGGCCAAAACGCAGAAAAGTCCTGAAGGGACAGGCCCTAGGTCGCGTTCCTGAAAACGGCAGCCCCTATGTCACGATCATAATCCACATTTTAAATCTTTGAAAAAATCACGAAATGACTTGAAGTCACCTTCCATATGAGGAAGGCGACGTATCGAGCCGTCGCATTCAGGAAGGCGACCAGAAGGCCATCGCATTGAGGACCTTAAACAGGAAACCCTTTCCGAAGCCAACTTGGACACATGCCAAAGATGGTAATTGCCTCATTTAGACGTCCAAATCACGTCCAAATCCTTTTAAATTTGGAGGAGACCTTCCTAACATGTCCCTTTCTAAGTTCCAATTGCCCATACGCAGCCATACTTAACCAAAGTCAGACTCCTTCCCATTATTCCTCTCAGACCCGAGTTGGGAATAATCACCCTAAGTACCTCGTCTCTGCACCTTTTTGGGCAAGGTCGGATTCATTAGTTCGCTGAGCAAGAGAGCTTCATCTTCCACGAAGAGAGCTTCTCCTCCAGACGACTCAGAAGAGCCCCCCAGGGCGTTTTCCATCGGCTATACAACTCCTCTTCCTTTCTTCTCTTTATTTCATTCATACAATTCTTGCATGCATAGTCTTATTTTCTTCATAGATTAACATTAGATCACGACACACACACCCAAACTTAACACCCACAGGGGTTAAAAGCCCCAATCTCGTGAGTTCCCTCCATTATAGTTCATGTTTTCAAGCTTTTCATTGAATAGATCTCATACACATGATTCTAATGGGTGTTTATCTGTTTAAATCACTTTGGCAGGTGTTTGAAGGTCAGAGCAACGTGAGGCTCTTTCCCCTCGGCCGGCTGAGGAGCAGGAAGACAAAGAACCCAAGTCTCCATCCACTGAAGAGGAAGGCGACGACTGTTGTGTCGCGATCAAGAAGGCGCCATTGCCTACGTCGCGTTCACGTGAAAGCATCGCGACGCCCATCCGGTCGCATTACCAGGTACGCCTCCTTCTCACTTTTCCTTTCCAACGTAGTCAGCCCTCCACCTGAACATCAAGAAGCGACTGCATTGGTGGCAATCACGGTAAATTCCCAATCCCTACATATTCATATCTATCAAAAAAGGGGATACAATCCCGTGATTACACTTTTGGCGATCACGGTGGGATCTCTAGTGCCCATCACGCTTGCTCTAACCTTTTCCCTACCGTCTTACTTTCTGGTGGGGTGTTGTGTTCATAGTTTTCCTCCTTTAGTTCTTTCCTCTGAGTTCTTACTGCTCTCCGGTTCTGGGTAAGAAGGCGACCACCCCGACGTGGCGATGCGAATAGCGACACCCTGCACGTCGCGATCAGGTTAGTACACAGCCTTTGTCTTGTCCTTTTTGCGCTCTGTATGCTGTGAGGAAGGCGACGTTATCCTCGTCGCAATAAGTAACACGACGGCAGCAGCACGCCACCAGGTACGCACTCTGCCCGTACACTTTTGCATTATTTAAAGATCTGTTGAGCCTACGGGGAACGCGACGAGGCTTACGTCGCGTTAAGGGAGGCGACGGGTGTGTGTCGCAATCAGGTCAGTACCTTGGTTTTCCGAGCTTCCTTGCAAATTGAGTCCATTTTTCACATACTCCATCCATTTCCATCATACCATGCTTTCCTCCATGATCTTGAGGGTTTGTTAGTCTTGTATGTTATAGGATTGTGTGATTTTTCCGTGCATAATTAGGATTTACTTGCTCTCTGTCCACTGCGAGAAGGAAAGCGACAGTCTCAGTGTCGCGATCTTGGTCGCGACATAAGCCCTGTCGCCTTCTGTCTCTGAGAGCAATTAGCCCTAATTTTTTGCCTTGTTAGCACTAGGTTAGAATTTTGCATGCACTCCGGTGCACATAGGATTTGCACACATCGTTCCATATTCGTAGCATAGGTTTCCTCCTCAGCGACGCTCGCTCTCTCGGCCACATACTCCTTGTGTCCGACTAGAGCACTCGCGTGAGGGCCTCCGTAAGTCCCCGCTGACCGTGGATTCCCCACACGGCCGCCGGCTGGTTGTACCAGTCGCCACCTAGGATTGAGTCTAACTCATTTTGGCAAGATAGAGAGAATCCTAGTCATACCCGGAGGACGGAAGCCTTCTCCCATTTAGGAAACCCTTCCTTATTTGGAGAGAACTTGCTAAAAGTCAAATCACTAAAAGGCAAACTTGAACCAATTAAAAGAAACCATCATCATTGCCATTGCTTGCTTTGGGTGAGACATTTTTCTTTCCTTTTGTCTGCATAGGATTGTGTGTTTAGGAAACTGAGAGTCTGTTCTAGGTTAGGTCTCTCTCTCAAGTCTGGAAAAGCTTTCCCCATCTTGCTGTGCTCACATGTCAATATGGAGTCATATCTGAACCCGGTCTACGATGAGAAGCAGGACCCTGCCCTCTACACCTCCCAAGACTACGAGGACTCCCTTCCTCACGATCTCTTCGGGGAGTCGACCCCGCCCTGGGTCGCTACTGTCCATACTTTTGAAGGTCACCATCACAACAATGGCAGCCCATCTCAGAACACCCTCCTCCTCAGTCGGACGATCAAGCCACTCAGCTCTTGCGCCTAATTCCTCAGCGTGATCAGTCCCGGATCCAACCCTCATGACGGCCCTCAAGGGAAAGGCCACCTCCTCACCCTCACCTAGAGCGGGCACGTCACGCCCCGCAGCAGCTACATCCGGACCCATGTCGCCATGGGACAAGCCGACAACACCCCCATCCGCCGTGGACCATTCGATTTACGCCATTTGAATCTGAGCACTACATTCCCCGTGAGTCGAGGCCGCGGTCTCCACCATACCAGCCATGTTACTCCCCTCATCATCCTGAGCCACGCACCAGCCCCTCTCATGCCTCTTCCATGTACGCTCAGCCATCTGCCGCACCGGACATGATGTCCGTGTGCGTCCATCAAGAAGGAGCTCCAAGAGCTTCGAAAGCAAGTCGACCCTAGGCAGCACCACGACGTGCACATGCCAAATTTCAATGGCCTATGGGTCCCCGCTCCATCCGAGCTGCCGACGTACCGCAAATACAACGGCTCAGGCAATCCCTATACCTATATCAAAGACTTCATCTATGAGTCCGCCTCCTACCAGCATGATCGCCGCCTCATGGCATATCTCTTCCGCCGGTCGCTGGCGGGCACGGCCTAGATTGGTTCTACTCCCTGCTACCTGAGGACGCTGAGGACTTCGCTGTCGTGAAGGCCAAGTTCCTCGAACAATTCCAAGACAGGGTCGGGCCCGAATACTCCCTTACAGATCTCATGGCTGAGAAGATGAAGTCGGACGAGGATTTTGCCTCGTACACCGATAGGGGGGAGGCAAATGGCCACCAGAGTTCCGGGGTACCTTCCAGAAGGGGAGAAGGTGAAGATCATCATCGCCAATGCCACGCCTCTGCCTATAGAAACATCCTGGCGATGAATGACATCACCACTATGCATCAGCTCTACAGTCGGGGGCCCGGTCATCCAGACCCAGCTCAAAGACTCTCCCATCCACTCATGTTCGAACCCCAGAAATCCCCGGTTCCAAAGAAAGCCTCAGGGTCTAGTTACTGAGGGCGTCCAGTGAACGAGCAAGTGAGCGCGTTCAACCCTGCCGGCCAGAGCCAAAATCGTCAACCTTACAATGCCCAGGGTCAGAACCCTACCCATCCGCCACAAGGGCAACCACCACCCAATACACCAAGTGCCACCTCCTGATGGCTCTCAGCAAAGGCGTCCCATGGGTCCTAGAAGAACTCACTACCCGCCATTGTCGGAGACACTCTCCGACATATCTTAGCCTTGCTCTCCACAGACGCCATTAGGCTCCCTCCTGAGAGACCTTAAATCCCAGTGTGGATCAAACCCGTACTGCGTCTTCCACCGGCAGCCTGGTCACACCATCGACCAGTGCTTTACATTCAAGGATCGGTTATGACTTGCATAAGCAGCACATGATAGATTGGACAGCCCTCCGGCAAGTGATTGGAGATATCAAGGAAAGTTAGAGCAACAACAGCAGCAGAGGCAATAGCGCCAACCACCCCTCAACAACAACAATACGCAACACCAACAGCCATTGCAGGACCTCGGGATCGTCAACAACCCATTACCTAACCATCCACCAGCTCCAAACCCGCCACCACAACAACCTGCCAGGTAAACCCCATCGTCCACCACCCTCCCCCTCAGAGACGATTGGACGTACGATGATGAACTAGACGTTCAGCAGATGATGGCCATTAACCAATACCCTATCCAGTCCCAAAATACAACCAGCCTACGCGGCTCCCCAGTCAATCTCTCCTTTAGTTTCTATGGCCAACGCCGTCATACTGCCCCTTGGTTCAGCACCCGCGCCAGTCGCCAGTCCACCCATCATCTTACCCTTCACTCCACCTATCATATCTACTCCCTCACCCATCTTCTACCCCCACCTTGGCCGGACCAACCCTCCGCAGCTACACTATCCTCCGCCAGACAACCACCTACCCATCCGACAACCTGCGGAGCGGGAGAGTCTTTCGACGCCCGTACCCGCCTATCTCCACTACCTTCCACTTCAATAAACCCCAGCAGTCCTGCAACCGCCACAGCAAACAACAAGCTCAGCAACAAATGCAAGATGAGGGGTGATTGAGCCGCTGCCTGGAACCCACTATGACATCCTCAACACCCCGATCACGTGCCAGCTAAGATCTCCATTTGGAGCTAATAAAGAAGTCCAAGGAGCACCAGGAAGCCCTGAGGAATTTCCTGCAAAAGGTGGTAGTGAATGAAGACATGCTGGCTGACAAGCTACCTAGTGCCCTGGCTATGGTGACTCGCGGGCCGGCGATCACATTTGCGGAGAGCGAACTAGCACCCCCGGAAGCCAGGAGGCTCCCCCTCTGTGTCACTCTGGTCATCAATCATGTAGCAGTGGGAGCGGCACTGGTCGACACGGGGGCATCCATAAACGTCTGCCCGCTGAGTACTTGAGAGCCTGCGACCTATCGGAAGGGACGCTAGGCCGACACCCCACCACCATCGCCGCATATGATAACTCTAGAAGATCTTGCCATGGCATGGTGACTGTGCAAAGCCGAACTGGGACCCCTCTTTGTCACAGTGGACTTCTACGTCCTCGATATCGATCCCATGTTCAAAGCTATTCTAGGGCGCCCGTGGTTGGAAGGGCTCGGGGCTGTACCGTCCATGCACACCAGTGTCTGAAGTTCCCCTTTCAAGGACGGATCATCAAAGTCAAGAGTATAGCCACTACCCACTCAGTAGATGCCCTCCACGATACCCCCTACCAGCCGTGTGGCCAGCCAACCACCCATAGTTTCGGTGCTAGATATCAACTACCTATGGAGCTACACATTCCAGTCCAAGAGAGAGACCAATCTGGCACAGGTCAATTAGTCCAGAGAAAAGAGCCACTAAGCACGAAGGGTGGCAAATCATGATGAAGCAAGGATATGAAGAAGGCAAGGGGCTAGGGCAGAGCTACAGGGCATAGTCAAACCCATCCCTGACATTGTCACAAAAAGCTGATGGGGCTTAGGGTACAGAGAGAAATCCAAACCATGGTCATCCAGCACATCACTCTTAGGCCGACCGAGAACCACACACTCTGGTGTCACTTTATCAGGGGGCCTACCCAACCGGATACAATACCGTGGTAGTCGAGGCGGAACTCTCACAGCACGAGGTGTATGGCCAGAACTTCTCTCGGCACATGGCCCCGTTGCTGACCTATAAGCCCTAGAAGCCCTTCGTCCAACAGGAGGAGAAAGACAGGGGACCCAGAAGCTGAGTGGTACAGATGGTTTGACATAGAAGACATCACCATTGCCTTCAGCCGACTATTCTGGGAGGAAGAAAGGACATGGCCGCCAGCTGCGGCAGAGCTGTTAGATCCACCCACCGCCATCACATCTAAAAGGCAGCTCATGAGCGATGCCTCAGACTAGGAGAGCCAGACATTCCCTATGAAGAGGGAAAACCATAGATGACTCTGGAGGGGCACCTGCTTAGCCATCTACCCATCCCTTCTGGATTCTCTTCTGCCCAATCTGGTTCCATCCTCTCCTCCCTTGCTTATTCAGCTACCCCTCAGCTCCTGACGGCGGTACACAGCCTCCTCATGTTGGGTTTTCCATATATATCATGTTTTTGATGATCACATTAACATCCTTGAATATTGATTTAATGCAAATTGATGTGCTAACTAACATGAAAAACACCATGAAAGTGATTGAGTTAAACATTGC
>JACBKR010003302.1:0-29986 GCA_014218235.1 Colocasia esculenta
CCGGTCAGCATCTCATGTAAAGTTTTAAATGTAGATACCCACAGTCATTAATAATGGCCAGTGAGAGTTTCAAAATGTAGCATGTGTAACGTCATGTTCATGATGATGATGGAACAAGTAATAAGTAATTGAACATGATTTCATGATATCAATGGTCAAGAGATAGATTCGGAAGCATAACAGTAAGATTTATACTTTAGTTTAATCTTTACATTAATGACTTTAGTCTAGATTGTAAATCACACTCACAAGAACAAGATGAGAAAGGAAGTGCACGCTATCTCCAGGGAACTTCAATGGTACAACCAACTCATCGGCCATGTGGGAATCCATGGTCAGGAGATTTACGGAGGCCTTGGAGAAAAGGTCACTAGTTTACCGATTCGGAATGACCGGTTGAGAGCTTCCAAATTCTCAAGAAATTCCTGCCTAGACATGTAAGTGTGTAGTGATGTACGCGGTCTCAATCCACAAACCATCGGTTTAAACTCGCGGAAAACACTTAACAATATGACATGGAATAAAACTATGCGCTTTAACTAATCATGGTTTGCAAGATTTTAAGATAACAATTATCATTTAAACATGGTAAACCAGTAGGAAGATTAAATCATAAGTAGCATGAATGATCACGTCATTACTAAAGCAATTAGAATAGTATTCGTGTAATTAAAGCTTTTTAAATGGGTTTACCACTTTTAAGCCATTAAAATAACCATCATGCAATGATCAGACCTAAGACATGTGAATTACACACTAAATATCATATTTAAATAGACCTCAGGTATAGCGGTAAGATTTGCAAGAAAATAAGTGGTTTCATGTAAAAATCCTGAGATCGCGACGGACACTTGTAAAGGTCGCGACGGGGTCAGATCAGAACGCGACAAGGGGATGTGAAGAACGCGACAAGGCAATTAGAACAGACAGAGAGATAGCGACGGGGCGCTCGTCGCATTCAGAACGCGACGGGTTTGCTATCGCGACAAGACCTCAGAATGCGGCCTATCGGGCTGTCGCGTTCACAGGGTCTGTGCCTGAATCCGACAGAGAAAGGACAGTGCTTTGGATTGCGGACCAGACTTTCCCTATTTTGACACAGGGTTGTTCTAAAATTAAGAACAAATTGTATAGTGCATGAAAAATCATGAAACTAATTTTAAACCAACCTAGACATGCAAGGGTGCTTCTAGTAAATCGAATTTCAAAAAAAGGATGGTTTCGATAGGCTTTAATCAAGTCAAACACAAACATAAAACCAAGTGCAACCTGAAAATGTAGTATCGTGCAGCAACTCTCTTTCCACGCTTATAACTCTCTACCTATTGACATTCAGACAAAATGTTCAACACAAGACATGACGAGGACAACTAGTAGAAAACTTTCATGTTTTGGGTTTCTCTATTTCGGTCTTGAATCACATGCAATATATAAAGAACAGGAAAAGCCCTAACAGTGCGCGACTTTGGCAAAACGCTTATAATTCAAAATCTACTCATTGAAATTCGATGAAACCAGTGGGAAATGAAAGCTAACTTGATGCTCTACACATTGATATAGGATATGTTAAGGTTTGGCCCAAGAAAACCTACCTTTTGGGTTGATGAAGTCTCATTTGTTCAGAAAAACCCGTGTTCAAACCACTGTTTGAAGAATGCTTAATACTCCGTGTATGCTGCATGGAATTTGGGCATTCCACTTGGGTTAGAACGTATACTTGACCCTCTTTCCATGGGTATAAGCCTTTCAAGGTTTGGTTTAGGTTTGGCCTACCTTTGCTCGACTTCAAGTGGACGGTTTATGCAGATCGCAACAGATGATGGGGGGAGAAGAGATGTCCTTCTTGTGGTCGATTCACAGCTCCCCAGCCACCAAGAGCTCCTCCACACGACCCCAGCAAATTGTAAACTTGTCCCTAGGGTTTGGGTGAAGAGTATTTAAGCCACCAAGGTATTTAGGAGTCCTATTGTAACTAGGAAAGAAGGGTTGCAGGATTGGCTTGTGTCTTTCCATAATTTGAAGATCTCTCCCTCCATTAGAGAGTCTTGGCCATCACGCAACCTCCATGGGTGGTAGGCACGAATTTGGGTACCCAAATGTGCATGATTGCATCCCAATTCAACTCTAATTGCCTCTTTCTAGTTTTAGCTTATTTAAGCTACGAATTCCATACATTTTCTTGCTTCATTTGATTTTTGGGTCATATGTGGTCCATTGGCCCAATTATGATAATGGGACATCAATATTAATGTTGGAAGTCTCCCAAACATTTTATTTAATTTATGGTGCGTTCGTATTTTCGTGTTAATGCTTTCCGACTTGTTTCCTAATTTGGATAATCGGTCACACTAACTCTTAAAGCTATCCCAAATAATTTTTATTGACCCAAATTTCTTGATGGGTCATTAGAAGATATTATTTGAAGTCTGTTATGATTTTTATTTAATTTTCTGACTCATCCAAGTACGTGTGATAATGATTTTTCGACTTATTTATGATTATGATAATAAGTCGCAAAACACTTTAAACTTGGCTAATCTGATTTTTTCTTGGCACAAATTTCCTTGTGGAACATTTGTAATAATGTTTGGGGTTGATTTATAATTTTTACGGATTTTTCCGGTGTGTTTTAGCACATACGATAATGATTCGTATGGTTTAAATACTTTGATATTATAGAAATTATTTATTTCCATTTATTTGAATTTATATAGTTAAAATTTCCGGGGTGCTACACCCTCCCCACTTAAGAGAATTTGGTCCCCAAATCATGTATAGAAAGTTATTGTACAAGTGAGGTGTACTTACTTGTGAATAGCTCCAGGTATCTTTTGCACATTGCTTCCTCGGTTTCCCACTTGTCATCTTCATCCATGCGTTGATTCCATCTAACCCTTACTAGTGGGATGACCTTGTTCCTTAGTGGCGCAGTTCTCGGTCCACGATCTTAACTGGCTTCTCTTGATAGTTCCGTCTGTCTTGAATTCCAAGAGTTCATATTCTATGACATGCCACGGATCTCGTACATACTTTTTCAACATGGATATGTGGAACACACTGTGTATTCCATCCATTTGTGGTGGTAAAGCGAGACGATATGCCACCTCGCCGACTCTTTCAAGGATTTCGAAAGGCCCGACAAACCTTGTGACAACTTGCCTTTAATGCCAAAATGCCTGATCCCACGGCCTGGAGACACTTTTAGAATACATGCTCCCCAACCTAAAACTCCAGGTCTCTTCTTCTATTATCTGCATATGCCTTTTGTCTTTGCTGTGCCACTGCCATTCTTCTTTTAATAAGCTTTACCTTCTCTGTGGTTTCCCTTATCACTCTGGTCCTAGCATTTGTTTTTCGCCAACTTCATACCAGCATATTGGAGATCGGCAACTCCTGCCATAGAGTGCTTCAATGGTGCCATTTGAATGCTAGCTTGATAGCTATTTTGTAGGCGAACTCTACAAGAGGTAAGTGTTCATGCCAGCTATCTCCAAAATCTAGGACACATGCTCTAAGCATATCTTCGATCACCTGGTTGGTTCTCTCTGTCTGACCATCTGTCTGTGGATGGAAAGCCGTGCTAAAGTTTAGTTTAGATCCCAAGGAATAGTGCAGTCCTTTCCAAAAGTGAAGATGTAAACCTAGGGTCCTCTATCAGACACGATAGACACCGGTACTCCATGTAATCTGACTATTTCTTCACCTATAATGCAGTCAAACATCTACTGACCACTTATTCTTCACTGGCAAGAGTGAGCTGACTTAGTTAAGCGGCCGACTATAACCCAGATACCATCGAATCCACCTCTAGATTTGGGTAGTATGAAAATAAAGTTCATCCCTATGCCTTCTCACTTCCATGCCGGGATTTCTAGGGGTTTGAGTTTACCTGTAGGTCGCAAGTGTTCTGCCTTGACCCTTTGACATGTGTGGGACCACAAATTGAAGTTGAGATGAGATGTCAAGTTTCGGAATTACATACGCATTCTTGCTGGATGGGCTGAAAACGTATTTGGTTAGTGGGTTTGACTTGGAAATGAGGTACATATGTATGGAAGCATCACCCAGATCTGGCCCATTTAGCCCATTAACAAGACACATTCACCACATTCTAGAAGGATTGGCAAATTCCTCGCCCAACGGTTTGGGGGTAAAAGAGGAAAAATAGAAAAGAAAAGGAAGATCTGTCCCATGCAAAAAACGGTGTGTAAAGGAGACGGCGGGGCTCACGCAAAAAAAAAAAAAAGAAGAGAGAGAAAAAAAAAGGAGAGACAGGTCGAGGAGGGAATCCCAGAGGAAGGGTGATCATCGTCGTCCTCATCGAAGCCTCGATCGACTTCCATCTCTCCCGCTGGGCTTCATCAGGTCTGCCTCGAGAGTGGTCTCCAAAGTCATCAACGACTCCATCCTTTGCTGTGCTTCACCAGGCTTGCTTCCTTCATTCTTATGTCGATTTGATCTTTCATGTATTCAGTCAAACTGGTGCTTCTTTAGACACCCCGGAGTGCTGCTGGATGGGGATTGAGTGTTCATTTCCAGAATATTCTTGATAATCAACCTGAAACAGTAAAGAACAGAGGGAGTTGGACTGAGGACTGACGCACAGTATTGTGGAATGGAAATTTTAATCGAACGATTGCTCATCAATTTGATGGAAATGTTACTTAATATGGAGGATGGATGGGTCAGGGTGAAGTAAAGAGAAGTAGAGATTCGTGAGC
The DNA here is from genome assembly GCA_014218235.1 of Colocasia esculenta. Taxonomy (NCBI): domain Eukaryota; kingdom Viridiplantae; phylum Streptophyta; class Magnoliopsida; order Alismatales; family Araceae; genus Colocasia; species Colocasia esculenta. Next base: position 4,722 of record JACBKR010003302.1, read on the forward strand.
AGAAATGGGAACAACTTATTTTTTTTTTTCCAAGCTATTATTCAGAAACGCTAAAAAAAAAAAAAGAAACAAAAAAAAAGTGAATAGAAGCAATCTGTCTCAACCTTGTGGGATGAGAATTGTGAGTGGACTTTGAAACCGAGGGAGAACAATGAAGCAAGGTTGCTAAATAAAAGAAAGGAAGAAAACTGAATTTATGTACATAGTCGGCCTGGATTTAAATTGAAACTCCTGGCAACCACAATGAAAAATATCTCAATGTCAATTCACCAAGAAAGTGTCAGCAGCACCTGCAAAATTGACATTTCAACGTCAGTTTCAAAAAAAAAATTGAAAGCTCATTTCCATTTCAAATTGAAGTTCCGCATTCTCTTTTCTAGGTTGGCTCATGAAATTCTGAGTATGTAAAGTTGCCATATTTGCAAAGACATACGTGTTTTCGGGCAAGAATGCTACATGTAAATCTTCTTCATGTGAATGAGTTCATCTCCTGGCAGTCACTATTTGGTTTTCGTTTCGTAAATCTTGTGTTTACCGAATATCTGAATGATGAGATATGCAGTTGTGGTCGCTGATATATGTGAATGATGTGCATATTGATCAGTTTTCTCTTGTTTTTGGTAAGCTTCTCCTGCAAATTATATCGTTCTCAAGTAAGAATACGGGCTCCATATTTCTCAATAATCAATCAAGGGTTTCTCATGCTAGTGGTGTGTGAGATGTAATTAACGCTATTTCTTATGGATAGCGGGATAGGGTCCATTGAACTTCCAATTCTGATTCTATGTTAGATATATATATGCGCGCATCTAAAATTTACCAAATTCAAATGAAATCTTGTTTAAAACAAATGCACGCCACGCACTTTCTCTGTTTCTCCATTTTTTTACCGCCCACACAACAGTAAGCAACTGGCAGTGTCAGTACGGGTGCCGAGGTAAGGTGCTCTTTCAATGCCCTGAAAATTTCTTCACATTCATCAGTCCATGCAAATGGATTCTCCTTCTGGTAAGCCTGGTCAATGGTACAGCTATCTTTGAGAATCTTTAATGAAGCGACGATAATAACCGGTTAAACCCAGAAAGCTCCTAATCCTGACACAGTTGTCGGCCTTTCCCAGTTCTTACCGCCTCCACCTTAGATGGATCCACAAAGATTCCCTCCTTGGATATGATGTGACCAAGGAAAGACACTTCCTCCATCCATAATTCACACTTACTAAGTTTAGCATAGAGTTGATTATCTCTGAGCACTTGCAGAGCAACCTTCAAGTGTTCCTCATGTTCTTCTTTGGATTTGGAGTAAATAAGGATGTCATCAATGAACACCACTATAAACTGGTCCAAGTATGGCCTATAAATATTGTTCATAAGTTGCATGAAAGCCGCTGGAGCATTTGTTAAACCAACGACATGACCACGAACTCATAGTGACCATATCTACTCCGGAATGCAGACTTGTGAATATCCTCCTCCTTTATTCTTAGTTGATGGTAGCCTGATCTTAGATCTATTTGGAGAAATATTGTGCACAGGAGATCTGGTCAAACAGCTCGTCGATGCGGGGCAGTGGATACTTATTCTTTATTGTCAACTGGTTTAACTGACGGTAATCAATACATAGCCTCATTGTCCCGTCCTTCTTTCTGACAAATAGCACCGGGCTCCCCACGGGATGTGCTAGGCCTGATAAAACCCTGATCTAGCAATTCTTGATCTGTCTTTTCAACTCCTGCAATTCAACAGGGGACATGCGATACGGAGCTTTGAAACAGGGGCTGCCCCAGGGAGTAACTCAATGGTGAAGTTTACCTCCTGCTCAGGTGGTATACCAGGTAATTCTCTGGAAATACATCAGGATAGTCCCTGGCTATTGGAATGTCTTCTAGGGTTGGTTTCTTCTTTTCAGTTGCCAAGATAGAAACTAGGAAAGCATCACAACCCTGGTTGATCAGCTAGAAGCCTTTAGGAGGATATCAAGATAGGGTGTTTGTGATAACGGGTGCCAAGTAGCGATAGAGTTGGAAGTTTGGTCTTTTAAAAGTGACCCTCCTATGGCGACAGTTTACATCGGCATCATATTCAATTAGCCAATCGACACCCAAAATGGCATCATAACCCTTCATGTCTAAACAGATAAGGTCGGCAGGGAGATTGTGTCCCCCAATTATAGTTTCACATTTCGGCAAGTAGTGAGTGAGTTCAGATTCTGAGCCTAGTGGAGAGGCTACAGTGATCTTGGATTTCAAGGGTACAGGTTTGACAGGTAGAGTTGCAGCAAATGTGGTGGAAACAAATGAATATACAGCTCCAGTATCAATAGCACAAATGCAGGTTGCGAGTGTATGAAAATGGTACCTTCCACCATACCCCTTCCTCGGGTAGGTCAGCTTCTATGTTAGCATTAAGGCGTCCTGACGCCGTGGTACATTCTGAGCTCTACCTGGCGGTCCTTCAGCATAGGACAATCAGGAATACGGTGGTCACGACCCACATTTCAAGCATGCCCCGAGCTTCTTCCAGCATTCTTCAGCTCGGTGCCCCAGTTTATCACAGAATTGTAGTTTTCAACCAACTGCCTACCTTCCACTTTGACTCTCTTGTCTCCAGCAACATCTCTTCCGGCATTCGGCCTCTTGTTGTTGTTGTTGACGTTGTTGTTACGAAAAGTTGGAGCAATATTAGGTGCTCCCTTCTTGACGAAGACCGGCTTGGAGTTGTCCTTACCCCTCATGCCCTCTACTTTGGCCATGGTGTCTTCTACTAGCTGAGCTCTTTGGACCATCTCAGTGTAAGTTTGAATGTTGTGTGGTCCGAACCTTTCAATGAACATGGGCCTGAGCCCATCCATGAATCGATTTGCCTTAAGTCTTTCACTTCCCACCAAGTGTGGGGCATACACAACAAGACGTGCGAACTGAGCCTCATACTCAGCCACGGACATTCCTTTCTGCTTCAATGCGGCAAACTCCGCTGCCTTCTTCTCCTTGACTCTCTCAGAGAAATACTTTCCCCAGAATATCTCCAGGAATCCGGCCCACTCCAGTTCGCCAACATTAGGCAGGTGGGCCGATGTGGCCTTCCACCATGCTCGGGCATCCTTAGTGAATTGAAAAGTGGCCAGTACCACTTTTTCCCTATTAGTGCATGACTTGGAAGATTCCTTTCTATCTCCTCCTGCCAGTTCTCTGCTTCGTCCGATCAGGGGATCCAGAGAAACGAGGAGGGTTCAAACTCCTAAAATTACGGTGCAGATCATTGGCTCCATTTCTAACTGCAACAGCCTGATTTCCAGCCTGAACCATATTTGCAGGGCCTGAGTCAATCCAGCTACTGTTTCTTGCATAGCTTGCCATGTTGCGAGCCATCGCAGTTGAGTGTAAGAGTTATGAGGGTTCCTGAGAAAAGGATGGAAACCAATTAATGTCTCTAGATACATTATAAAAGTCAATGGGTAGGAGTGTTTAAATCTCTTCTAACATATTCCCAGTCTCTACCCATTCTCACCAGGTAACATTTAATTTCTATGACCTAGGTTCCATAGGTACTCTTATTCCTGAGACTATATCCTATTTGGTTTTCCTAGGCTCTGATACCACTAAACTGTCACATCCCGAGAATTACGCAGCGGATATTAATAATAATTCAGAAATAATTCGAGATGATAACCCGAGACGTGAACAGTCGGCAAATAAGCCTCTAGCTAGCACGCACTAAAGTTGTATCAAACACAACATCATAATAGGGCCCAAATGTTGAACTCAATATAAATTGTATTCAAATCTCAACTCCTTGTATTCCAAATGGAAACTATTATAGGACTAAGACTCAATAAAAGTAAAAGTACAATACCAATACCTCACTTCCTACTACATAATCTAACACTCAAAGCAAACTACTATAACTAGACTCATAGTTGGAACGCTCATTACTCGGACGCATTCCTCCTCGACTTGATCTTCCTCTTGAACTCTTCATGTCACCTAGATTGGGTAAAAGTAGGGAATGAGCAAACTAGCCTAGTAGGATTTATATCTCAATGTGTGGGCAATGATATAGTGATTAGCAATTTAGAACTAGGTAATACGATGACTGATATGCAGTACGAATAAAACTCGTTAAAACATGATACATGAAACAAGCTAGAGAGAGTGATTATGATAGAACAAGATTTGTGAACAAGATGACAAATAGAACTAGCAATAGATCACTTTGTACAAGCACGCAAGATTGCAATTGATGTCAAGAACGTAAGATATCACTAATTGCATTAAACGCAGGATGGCCATATCACACAAGCAAGCAAGAACGCACGAGCACAATCATGTAACACTAATCAGGCACGTAGACACTGATGTACACCAAGAAAAGATCTATCAAGAATGTACACCAGGACACGTGTATGTGGTTATTGTATCTATCATTCAACAAGCCAGCAGACTCCCAGCGCAGATGCAACGCCAGTAATCATTATACCCCATGGTTAATAGTATATTTATGACTCTCCGTCATTGGGGCTAGACTGGAGCCCTTGGACACTCGCCGTGCCTGTCAGCATCTCATTAAATTTTAAATGTAGATACCCACAGTCATTATATGGCCAGTGAGAGTTTCAAAATGTAGCATGTGTAACGTCATGTTCATGATGATGATGGGAACAAGTAATAAGTACTGAACATGATTCATGATATCAACAATGGTCAAGAGATAAATTCGGCAGCATAACGGTACGATTTAACTTTAGTTTAATCTTTATATTAATGGCTTTAGTCTAGATTGTAAATCACACTCACGAGAACAAGATGAGAAAAGGAAGTACACGCTATCTCCATGGAACTTCAATGGTACAACCAACTCGTCGGCCATGTGGGAATCCATGGTCAGAGGAGATTTACGGAGGCCTTGGAGAAAAGGTCCTACTAGTCTACCGATTCGGAATGACGGTAGAGAGCTTCCAAATTCCCAAGAAAGGCTGCCTAGACGTGTAAGTGTGGTAGTGATGTACGTGTGTCTTAATCCACAACCCGGTTTTAACCATCTTTTAAACATCGCGGAAAACACTTAACATATGACATGGAATAAAACTATGCGCTTTAACTAATCATGGTTTGCAAGATTTTAAGATAACAATTATCATTTAAACATGGTAGACCAGTAGGAAGATTAAATCATAAGTAGCATGAATGATCACGTCATTACGAAAGCAATTAGAATAGTATTCGTATAATTAAAGCTTTTAAAATGGGTTTACCACTTTTAAGCCATTAAAAAACCATCATGCAATGATCAGACCTAAGACATGTGAATTACACACTAAATATCATATTTAAATAGACCTCAGGTATCGGTAAGATTTGCAAGAAAATAAGGTTTCATGTAAAAATCCTGAGATCGCGACGGACACTTGTAAAGGTCATGACGGGGTCAGATCAGAACGCGACAAGTGATGTGAAGAACGCGACAAGGCAGTCAGAATAAGCGAGAGATAGCGACGGGGCACTCGTCGCATTCAGAACGCGACGGGTTTGCTGTCGCGACAAGACCTCAGAACGCGGCCTATCGGGCCATCGCGTTCATAGGGTCTGTCCTGAATCTTGCAGAGAAAGGACGTGCTTGGATTGCGGACCAGACTTTCCCTGTTTTGACACAGGGTTGTTCTAAAATTAAGAACAAATTGTACAGTGCATGAAAAATCACGAAACTAGTTTTAAACCAACCTAGACATGCAAGGGGCTTCTAGTAAATCGAATTGAAAACAAAATGGTTTCAATAGGCTTTAATCAAGTCAAACACAAACGTAAACCAAGTGCAACCTGAAAGCATAGTATCATGTAGCGACCTCTCTTATCACGCTTATAACTCTCTACCTATTGACATTTAGACAAAACATTCAACACAAGACATGACGAGGACAACTAGTAGAAAAACTTCATGTTGTGGGTTTGCTCTAATTCGGTCTTGAATCACATGCAACATATAAAGAAGGGAAAAACCCTAACAGTGCGCGACTTTGGAAAAATGCTTATAATTCAAATCTACTCATTGAAATTCGATGAAACCAGTGGGAAACGAATGTTAACTTGATGCTCTACACATTGGTATAGGATATGTTAAGGTTTGGTGCGAGAAAACCTACCTTTTGGGTTGATGAAGTCTCATTGTTTTAGAAAACCTGTTTCAGACCACTGTTTGAAGAACGCTTAATACTCCGTGTATCTGCATGGCATTTGGCATTCCACATGGGTAGAACGTAGACTTGACCCTCTGTCCAGGGTATAAGCCTTGCAAGGTTTGGTTTAGGTTTGGCCTACCTTTGCTTGACTTCAAGTGGACGGTTTGTGCAGGTCGCAGCAGATGAACGGGGGAAGAAGATGTCCTTCTTGTGGTTGATTCACAGCTCCCCAGCCACCAAGAGCTCCTCCACACGACCCAGCAAGTTGTAAACTCGTCCCTAGGGTTTGGTGAAGAATATTAAGAAACCAAGGTATTTAGGAGTCCTATTGTAACTAGGAAAGAAGGGTTGCAGGATTGGCTTGTGTCTTTCCATAATTTGAAGATCTCTCCCTCCATTAGAGAGTCTGGCCATCAAGCAACCTCCATAGGGGGTAGGCACGAATTTGGGTTACCCAAATGTGCATGATTGCATCCCATTCAACTCTAATTACCTCTTTCTAATTTCAGCTTATTTAAGCTACGAATTTCCATGCATTTTTACTTCATGATTTTTGGATCATATGTTGTCCATTGGCCCAATTGATAATGGCCATCAATAATAATGTTGGAAGTCTCCCAACATTTTTATTTAATTATGGTTGTGTCGTATTTTCGTGTTAACCACCTTTCCGACTTGTTTCCTAATTTGATAATCTGTCACACTAACTCTTAAACCTATCCCAAATAATTTTTTATTGACCCAAAATTCTTGATGGGTCATTAGAAGATATTATTTGAAGTCCGTTTATGATTTTATTTAATTTTCTGACTCATCCAAGTACGTGTGATAATGATTTTTCGACTTATATATGAAATACGATAATAAGTCGCAAAATACTTTAAACTTGGCTAATCCGATTTTCTTGTCACAAATTTCTTGTGGAACAATTAGTAATAATGTTTGGGGTTGATTTATAATTTTTACGGATTTTTCGATGTGTTTAGCAACATACGATAATGATTCGTATGTTTTAAATACTTTGATATTATGGAAATTATTTATTTCCATTATTTGAATTTTTATAGTTAAAATTTCCGGGGTGCTACATATCGAGATGCAACCGAACAGGAAAGAGAACAAGTTTAAAATTTTCGAGCAAGAATTGCCCGAGGGTCATGACCTAAAATAAATATAAATTAATAGTCGTTCTTAAAGTGGAGGTAATACATGATTCCCAAACTATATTTCAAATGTCATACATAACAAGTGTTGATCTCTCAGCACACATTCCCGTTGCTCTGCCTTCTAGAACTGATGAATACCTGGAAAAAGTGTAGGTATGAGTAGTCTTGCCCAGTAGGATTTATCCTCTAATAACAAAGAAATAGATATCGGAATCAAGAAAAATTGCTGCACACAAGGATAACAATTAATAGTGTTCAAGAAAGGGAAGAATAATGTAAATCAAGATGTACAGTATTAAACCATGCAATATTAATTCGATACATTAATGAACTGAATCAAAACAACGAGTGTCAAGACACATAATGACATGCCATCATATCAAACGTGTAATCGCTATCTAGCAGTCCATTGAACACGTACTGACAGTAAGTGCAACTCAGTTATGTTCCGGTTGATGGGAAACGATAACATATAATTCATCAATCAAGCAGTAGGTAGTGTCCGATGCTGAGACACTCAGTAGGTCCATTCTCGGCAGGACATATTCGAATAGACTGATTCAGTGGCTGGGTTTTGAAGATCCATTCTCGACGGGTATATTCGAATAGACCGATTCAGTGGCCGAGTTTGGAAGATCCATTCTCGATGGGTATATTCAAATATACCGATTCGTGGCCGGGGTTTAGAAGATCCATTCGCGACAGGTATATTCAAATCATGTCCAACTCAGTGGCCGAGTTCGATGTTCCTCCTAAGAACTTGGACTTGCCCCAATAAGCATCTTGATCCAGTAGAGTCCAATGACCCGAACAACAAGTACTCATTCATTATTGTTATTTCTCGGACAGTTATGCAGCACTTTGGGTTTTTAGGATAAGGCACATGTAAAAGACTATATAAGAATCAAAAGAGTTGGAAATGATTGGAGTTTCAAGGTGTAACATAGTTATGCAATATGAGAGATTTATGATAGTGAACCAAATTCGAGGTGTAATTCATAGTTGATATTGGACTTTCAGAAGTCAATCGGGAGTCGATGTATCAAGTCGATTTGCAAATAAATGCTAAACGAATTTCCAAACGATATCACCATGTCGAAACACCGGTTGTAGTTACAAGACGGTCTAAACTTACAAGTTGGAGATATCATGTAGCATTTCTACTCCTTTTTAGACTTTAGAGAATAGCTCTGTGATATGGTACTTAGGCTTACTAACATATTAAGTAAACCTTTTTATCGAAAAGTCAACAGAAGAATACATCACGAAGATAGTCCAAATCAATATGGTCGATAGAATCATTCAATTACTATTTTATTCAATATTGGGAATAATATCATATCAATGTAAAAGTCATATAATGTAAAATAAGGGATGAGAGGTTGACTTTTCTTTCAGTAGGAGAGGGCTTCCTTGGAGAAGTCATATGCGTGTTTATCGTTTTTCACCGGACCTTAGATTTAGCATTCTACTAGGTTTATTTGAATTATGAGACTTTCAGGCAAGCCAAATGTGTGAGAGATTAGAAAGACACTATTATGATGGAATCGCCAAATCACGTTTTTTTCTTTGGTGGGAGAGTTGACTTTTTATGGTAAGAGATATAATTTTTGATATTTTTATTGGATTCAATGGGGGTACGTACTTCCTATTACATGTAATATCTTAAGTAAATGAAACATCAAATTAAACATTTACTTATGAGTGTAATAAGGTATGAGTTTCCAGTCTCACAGAGTTTCTGTTGACACTTCTAGAAGAAACAGTCCTGCCTGAAAAACTGTAAAATCGGTCCATCGGAATGGTAGGGTCAGTCGACCGACCTATCCAGTGCTGGAATCTGGGTTTCGACTGTGGAATCGGTAGACCGAAATAGCAGAATCGGTCGACCGGAATAGCAAAATCGGTCGACCGAAATGGAAAAGTCGGTCAATCGACCTAGCCAATGCTAGTTGCTGGGTTTCAGAGGAAGAATCGGTCGATCGAAATCACGAAATCGATCGACCGACCTAGTCAAGACTGGTTTTCTGGGTGGGACTGTGGGATCGAATAACGAAATGACCAAGTCGGTCGACCGATTCCGGTAAAAACTAGAATCATATTACCTTCAATCGCATGGTCCAATATGCTTGGAATATGAATGAACAATCAAGAAGGATAGAGAGGAACCTACTTATCAGTTGGGCATGGTCGTGGGTGGGGATGGGCTTCTTAAGCTCCTCATCTCTCTTCTTTCTCTCTCCTCAGAGCACTATAGCCTCCTTCTCCCTCTCTTCCTTGCCTCTGCACCTACTCCCTCTCTTCTTCTTTCCTCTGCACCTGCTGCTCTCTCTCTTTCTCTCTTTCTTTGTATGGTGGTGGTGGTAGGAGAAGAAGAAGTGGGATGAAGAAGAGAAGAAGAAGAAGAAGCGTGAAGAAGATGACGACGAAGAAGTAGCAGACGATGTAGTAGGAAGAAGAGGGAAGAAGAGAAGAACTGGAAGAAGAAGAAGATGAGAGAAGAAGAAACTGAATGGGGGGGGGGGGGGGGGGGGGGGGGGGTTATAAGATGAGGGTGAGCCTTATCCCTCACGAACCCACCCAAGATAAGGATCACCAAAGACCAACACGTAGCCTCCCCACACCTACGTTACCCATCTTATGCAAAATGTTACGTAAATCAAACTTAATTCGTTTAGGTTCTTTAGGCCTAGTTTTATACTTAAATGATATCCAATTGATATGAGATTTCAAACATAAGCTAATTGAGATATAATCCAAATTATGGTGATTTTTATTTAATTTTTTGGATTAATTTTCCATCAGGTGGAAATTGCCCCCAAAAATTATTATGTCGGCTTAATCTGGATATTTGTGCATCAATAAATTAGGATATTTATATTTTTGAGATCAGTACATTTTTTCTGGTAATTATGATGTTGTTAGATTTTACTTTTGTTACCGAATTCCGATAACGTCCTGTCGGGGTGCGCACATCTGAAGACAATACCAGAATCACATAAATTATGTGAAAGGGTTCTAGATTCAACTGTAATCATGTTCTTGTATCTTTTATGGTAATTTAAAATCAATATCTTTTCTAATGTTCAATATTTTATTATTATTTAAATTTGGGTGTTACATCTTCGGACTCTACTGGATTAAGATGCTTATTGGGGCAAGTCCAAGTCCTTGGGATGTAGCACCTAAAAATTTCATTATTGAAAAATCAGAAATAATTTGAAAAATAATATTTAATATTCCCAAATTAGTAAAAACATACGTACCAACATAACGGAGACGAAATCACATGGGAAAATTTTATAAAAATCATAGTTCAACTCTAAACAATACTCCATAATGACCTACGAAAAAGTTCGTGCAAAGAAAAATCGGATTAGCCGAGTTTAAAGGTTTTGCGACTTATTATCGTAATTCATAAATAAGTCGAAAAATCATTTTCATACGTACTTAGATGAGTCAGAAAAAGAAAATTATACAAATCATAGATGACTTCAAATAATATCATCTAATGACCCATCAAGAAATTTGGGTCAATAAAAATCATTTAGGCTATGTTTAAGAGTTATTGTGACTAATTATCGTAATTAGGAAATAAGTCAGAATTCCATTATCATGTGTATAAAATGTGATCATAAACTAAATTAAAAATGGGTAGACTTTAAACAACATGGATTGATTGCCCATTATCGGATTTGCACTAATGGGCAACTTTTGGCCCATGAATAAAATCAAGTAATAAAATACCATGGAAATTCGTAACCCAATTGAGTAGAAAAATAGAAAGGGGTAATTAGTTAAAATCCAAAGGCAATTAGTCATACTTAGCAACACAAATTCGTGCCTAACCATTCTAGGAGGTTTCCTAATGGCCATTCCACTCTAATTGGGATGGGAGTCCTCAAACTTAGGAAGGGTCTAACCAAAACTCGGAATTTCCCTTTCCTAGACACAATAGGACTACTAAACAACCATAACCACTTAAATACTCTTCCTGAAACCCTTGGGGATGAGTTTACCTGGGCTGGGGTCGTGTGGAGCAGAGCTTGGACACATAGGAGGTGGAGATCACCCCCAACCAGAGCTCTACTTCTCTGCATAGACCTACAGAAGACTCTTCTTAACATCGATCAAAGGTAGGTGATCTCGGGATCAAACTTAACATGAAATATACCATCAGAAAGCTCTTTAAGTATACTTTCATTTGCCCATATTTTGTCCAGTTTTTATCTAGTAGGTCGTGTGTATTAGGCGTTTTCCTCCAGGCGATCAGAACTAGGGCTTTCTAGAGAGCGAATCTTATTCAACTCCAAAGGTAGGTCATCTCCATGCCAAACTCTAATTAAACTCGTCCATGCTTGCATCCATATATATAGATTATGTTCTTACTATTTTCCCCAATTTTTATCTTAAGATTTTCACGAATTAAATCTTGCATGATCTTGACGCTGTACTATCGCGATTTAACCTTGACTTGTCATACGAGTTCCATACCTCTCTGTGGAGTCATTTTTAGACCAAGTGTTCAACATAGAACTTGTTACCTATGAGTCTACTTTGATTTGGTACTGGTTTCCCCAATTTTTGTTGACCCTACTGAGAGTATTAGCCTGAACATGAGCACTATGTCTAATTACCCAAGTAAACGACCTTTGTTTCTCGATTATTGTCACTGTACAAAGTATTGGAAGTAATCTAACTAACAAAGGTGGTTTCACCCAATTTGGATCACCCTATCATTTGTTTTGATTTTTCAAACCCACAGGTGTCTAACCTAGTTTAATCGGACTAGGAAAAACCCTTTATAAAGCACCCTAGGTAGATCAGCCTGTTTAGCCTGTTTGACGTTGTTTTCATGCCCGTCTTCTCCTATACGAAGTTAGTTACTAATATCATGCACATATCAACCCATATAAAGATTTAAAACATGTTTACATGAATTTAATTGATCTTAAGTTCATGATCATATTCTCTACTTGTCGATTATCTACTTCTTGCCTTGTTATCACACTTGCTAAAAATGCATAGTTACTTGCTAAAATTGGTCATGCATGTTTTAGTACTCATGATACTTGCCATATATAGAGTTTCCAAAAATGAAGTTTCCATAAATGGAGTTTTTATAACTGGAGTTTCCATAATCGGATTCACACACGCACTAGGGCGATTCTCACGCGCGGCATGCGCATACACTCTAGCACGATAGGAAAGCCCTTCTTGGCTTGTGGTGAACTCTCCGTCAGATATTCCTTCTGTCGGACTAGTGACTTCTTGACCAAGGCCTCCGTAAGTCTCCTCTAACCATGGATTACCACATGGCCGACGAGCAGGTTGTACCAATGAAGTACCCAGAAGTTAGTGTGCACGTATCTCTTCTCTCTCGACATTCTTGACAAGATCTTTCTCTCCTCATCTTGACTTTCTCAGAGTGATCGAGTATAACACATCAAACCAAGTTAATAAAGATAGAATCTATGTAAATGTGTCATTATGCTTCCAGATTGAACTCTTGACTCGATATTCCCAATGTACCCTTGAACTCTATACCATTATTAACACGACACTCTCGATAATCATTACTATTGACATGATAGTCCTGAACTTTCTCGACCAGTCTATCCTTATTAACACACATTGCCTTCTTGTGATACGTTCTTGAAGTACATTAATGATATTGGAGTCATAGACTTAAAACTCGTTCTTGTCACCCATGAGTCGACGGGCTCATTGGGACACATGCCAGTGTTGCGCAATACGAACCTGACTGAGGGCCCGTATCTGGTCCTGGAGATTCTGGCAAAGTCCTGTTACCTATGGGTATGATTGTCGGATTCGCCCCCGACAAAGTCTTGTTTACCCCAAGGTGTTGATTGCCCAATTTTCCCAAAGATGTTCGTTACCCCAGAGAGTTGATTGTTAGGTTGATCCCTAACAAAGTCTGTGCCTGGCGTGGTGCAGAATCATGATTGGTGCTTGGCATGCCACGTACTTGTTACACGTGATAAACTTACTTGCTTGTTACCTGCTACTGTGTGTTGGTCCTTAACCCGAGTGGCTGAAGGACATACTGCATGAGGCACCAGTAGATCCTGCGTGATATTCTTGTGGAGTGCTCCGAGGGGTACTCAAAATGCTTGCTAGTGAAATGGCCATCATGTTACATGCTATCTTGCTCTTGTTCATGAAGTTACCATCTTTCTAGATCATTGTTCACAATATATTGAACTCTTGAATACAACCTTATTGCTAGATTGATCATTACAATCTCTTGATCATACTATCTTGCATGAAACACTGCACACATGTTACTACCACCGTTTTAATTGCATTGTACATATCATGTTCATACCCTCTAGCTTTTAAAGTGTTAAATACTATATCACTGCTGGAAAATGTAAATCCTACTGGGCGAGTGCGCTCATTACTTACTTTCCAACCTTTCAGGTGAACAAGATATGGAAGATGTAGAGAACCAAGACTATATTGGGGATGAACAAGAGTGAAGAGTGCTCTCTAGCCTTAGTATTGAAGTCTTAATATCTTAGTGTCTTAGTGTTATAGTATGAGAATGAGAGTACTAGAGATTTGTAGTAGGAGTGAGGATAGTATGTAATTTTCCCTTTATTTGAGTCTTAGTCCTGTAGTTTGATTTGAGTTGGAATGTGTGCTAGTTCTCATTTTTAAATGAACTAAAGAGTTTGAGTTTTATTATGAGCACAATTAGTTGTGTTATGTGTGATTGCTCGCTAGAGGCTTATTTGCCGACTGTTCACGTCTCAACGCTTCAATCACATTCTTTCCGCTGCCGTGTTTTGGGACGTGACAGTTTAGTGGTATCAGAGCCTAGGAAAACAAAATAGGATATATGTCTCAGATTAAGAGATACCTATGAAACCTAGGTCGTGGAAATTACATATAATACCTGGTGAGAATGGGTAGAGATGGGAATATATTAGTTGAATGAACTAAGCACTCCTACCCATTAACTCTTATGATGTATCTAGAGACATTAATTGGTTTCTATCCTTTCCTTAGGAACCTCATAACTCCTTCACTCGATTGCAATGGCACGCAACCAATGGCAGGCCATGCAAGAGACCATAGCAGGATTGACTTAAGCACTACAGAATGTAGTACAGGCTGGGAATCAAGCAGCCACTGGGAACAGAGCTGGCGATCTTCATTGCAATTTTAGGAGTTTGAACCCTCCTCGTTTCTTTGGATCCTCTGTGTTGGCCCTTTTGGTACGGCAGTAAACTAACCTAGAGGGGGGTGAATAGGTTTTTTGAAATCAAGGGTACAGTCTCCCTCAAGGACAATACAACACCCAGCACCCCAGCTGGTCTTCTTCTCTTTCCCGGGCAAGAAAGCAGCCACTTCTCTTACAGGTAAAGAAGCGAACCTCCTGGTACAAACCCCAGTGCGGTTCTGCTAGACACAAACCCCTAGCTAGGTTCTACACTGTATACAGTCCTACAGCTGGACAGAGTCTTCTTAGAAAAGAAAGAACAAAGCTGAGAGTTGGAACAAATGAAACCAACTAAAAGAACTCTCAGCAAAAAAAACTCTCTCCCCAGATTACAGAGATGCACACAGAGAGAGTGAAGAGAGGAGAAGGAACTTGAAGCTTGAGGGCTTCAGATGCTTGAACACTTCTTCTTGGGCTCGGGTTCTTTCTCTCTTTTCTTTGAGTGTATGTGGAGTTGAGGTTCTTCACAGGATGTACACTCCTTGAATAAATCTTCAGGAAAGCTCACTTGTTCTTCATCCATGCTTCATCTTTATATGAGCAATTTGAATAAATCCGTTGGAGTTCTAGCCGTTGCTCATCTTCTCTTTCTTCTGATAATTTTGGTCTACGAGGTCTGCAAGCATAGAAGAAAGTTTTTAGAAAATGGTGTTTCTGTCAAAAAGGCTCATACCTCTATGTTTCCTGTTGCCACCCAGAAGTAGTAAGTAATCCCCTTTTTGTTGGCAAGAAAGAAGAGATCTAGAGAATAAGAAAAAAGATCTTCTGTCAGAAAGATAGAGAATTACGCAAATCAAGAATATTGACTTTTTCACTAGATGCCAAAAAATATTTTGGAATCTAAAGGAAATCTATGTTTAAGTGAATCCATGTTTTACAAGCGAATCCATGTTTCACTTATGAAATCCATGTGAGAAGCAAATCCATGTGAGAGCAAATCCTTAGGAGAGCAAATCCTTATGAGAGCGAATCCTTATGAGAGTCACTTATCGAATCCTTATGAGAGCGAATCCTTATGAGAGTCACTTATCGAATCTTTATGAGAGCGAACCTTATGAGAGCGAATCGATATGAGAGTGAATCCTTATGAGAGCGAATCGATATGAGAGTGACTTATGAGAGAGAACGATATAGAGTGAATCCTTATGAGAGCGAATCCTATGAGAGCGAATCGATATGAGAGTGAATCCTTATGAGAGCGAATCGATATGAGAGTGAATCCTTATGAGAGCGAATCGATATGAGAGTGAATCCTTATGGCACTTGTGAACTGAAATCGATGTATATTGAATGGACATCGATTTAGTTTTTTGGTGCAAAACATACAACGATAATTCCAAAAAAAATTATATATTAGGAAAACATGATATTAATTATATTTAATAATATTTAATTAATAATAAGTTTTGTTATCACAAAAATACCATAAATTTATATTTCACTTGGAAAACATAATATATATATTTAATAATTTTAATTAATCATAAATTATGTTATCACCAAAATATAAGGGTAAAATATAGAGGGTTCAACAATCTCCCCCTTTTTGGTGATGACAAAATTTATGAGAATTTTCTGACAAAATACTTAAAGCATAAAAATACAGAAATTTCATAGATCATGCATACTCTCCCCTTTTTGTCACTAACCAAAAAGGAAAGATCTTACCATGCATTCTCTCCCCTTTGTGAAAATTTCTTACCATTGAGGGGTTCAACAATATATGATTGACATTAATGAATAACTCCCCTTAGTTTGTGCTCCCCCTGAATGAGAGATCCACCTGAATGAGACTTGAAAATAATTATTAGTAATATTAAAATTTAAAAATAAATTAATGACTACTCCCTCTTCAGATATGAGATGGATGAAGAGCTGGCAGTCACTAGTGCCTTGAGCATCCTTTGTTCCTGATGCCCAGGCATCCTGCAAATAAACTACTCAGGAGTAGGTACCCAAATCTTTTTGGGTCCTTGATGGTTAGATGCATGAAAATAACATTTAGGAATCCAAACTAAGTGCCTTATTGTGCAGGTGTTTACTGTGTGTCCTAATTATTACAATGAGAACAACAATGAATATAATCTATTTTGCAGTTCTTATTATTTTTATGATGTCTGCTTATGACATAATTTTTGAAAACATTTTCTTTTAAGGGGGCCTTTTTCTGAGGCAACTTGGTTTCTTTTACAAATTTAGGTATGGATATTTTCCTAGAATTATGACTTGTTTTTCTTTTTCCAGAGGTATGTATCCAAGCCCTTGTTTATTATTTCCATATTTTGACCCTTTTAAGCATAGGGCTAAAGATGTTTTCCCTCTAGTTAATTTACCAATGATTCTTTTAAATAGAGATTTTATTTAGTTAGAGTTTTAATTTTCTTCTAACTCTAACTTCTCATTATTCTTGATTTTCAAATCTTCATTTAAAAGATAATTATTATCTTTACTGTCCTTTAATTGTTTTTCTAGTTGCTCCAATTCGGATTTAAGATCAGAATTGGTGTTTTCCAAGCAAGTAGTGTTGTTTTTCAGATTTTTTAATTCTTTTACAACACCTTTATGTTTTTCGTATAGTTCATTAAAGACTACTTCTAAGTCTTCAGATTCTGATCCTGAATCAGTGCATGAATCAAAAAATGGGTCAGAATTTACCTCATCTAGTCCTACCATGAGGGCTAGACTTACCTGCTCTTTTTCCGATTCTGGGCTTGATGATTCTGAGCTTGTGTGGTTTCTTCATTTTCCCTAGCAGCCGCCATGGCTTTCTTTTGAATTTCTTGTGCTGCTTCTTGGATTTTTCTGGTTGACCAGTCTTCTTCAGTCTAGGACAATCTGTTCTCAGATGTCCAGGTTTTCTGCATTCATAACATACTGGTTCTTTCTCCTTTTTCTCTTTCTTTTTAATCCTTCTTGATCCATTTTTCTTCTTCTTGAGAATTTTCTGAAGCTTGGACAGTACATCATCTACGTCACTGTCTTCAGAAACTGCATTTTTAGAACTAGAAGAAGAAGAAGAGGTGGAAGGAGTAGCTGCAACTTTAAGAGCATTAGTAAATTTTTTCTTAGATGAGCTTTCAGATAGTCGCTCCATATTAATTTCATGTGTCATGAGAGAACCTATTAAGTTATCAATAGAAAGTTTGGTTAAGTCATGGGCTTCTTCAATAGCAGTTACTTTAGGTGTCCATGAAAGAGTTAAGGACCTAAGTATCTTTCTAACAGTTTCCTCATCAGAAAGATTTTTACCAAGAGAACTCAAACCAACTACTATGCTCGAAAATCTATTATACATCTGAGTGATATTTACATTTGAAAGTATTTTAAATTTCTCGTATTGTGAGACAAGAATATATATCCTAGTTTGTTTTACTTTATCTGTTCCTTCATAAGTTATCTGCAGTTTATCCCATATTTCTTTAGCTGATTTACATGTAGATACTCTACTAAATTCTCTTTTGGATAAAGCACAACATAAGTAGTTCTTAGTTTTAAAGTTTAAAGATAATTACTTTTATCTACTGTTGTAATGGCAGTAGTGCCTGGAATAGGAACAATAACATAATCACCTACCTCAATACCTGCCACAGATCAAAGTCTGTGCCTCGAATGAAGCATTCCATTCTCATCTCCAATATTGGTAGTCCTCTCCATCAAAGAATGGAGGTCTGGTGACTGATTGACCTTCAGCATATCCTTGAGCTGCCATGGATCTTCTCTAAGATCGTTAGATCTTCTTGATTGATCAGAGAACCTCGCTCTGATACCACTTGTTGGCCCTTTTGGTACGGCAGCAAACTAACCTAGGGGGGGTGAATAGGTTTTCTGAAATCAAGGGTACAGCCCCCTGAAGACAATACAAACCCAGCATCCCAGCTGGTCTTCTTCTCTTTCCCGGGCAAGAAGGCAGCCCACTTCTCTTACAGGTAAAGAAGCTAACCTCCTGGTACAAACCCCAATACGATTCTGCTAGACACAAACCCCTAGCTAGGTTCTACACTGTATACAGTCCTACAGCTAGACAAAAGTCTTTTTAGAAAAGAAAGAACAAAGCTGAGAGTTGGAACAAATGAAAACCAACTAAAAGAACTCTCAGCAAAAAGACTCTCTCCCCAGATTACAGAGATGCACATAGAGAGAGTGAAGAGAGGAGAAGGAGCTTGAAGCTTGAGGGCTTCAGATGCTTGAACACTTCTTCTTGGGCTCGGGTTTCTCTCTCTTTTCCTTTGAGTGTATGTGGAGTTGAGGTTCTTCACAAGATGTACACTCCTTGAAAAAAATCTTCAGGAAAGCTCACTTTGTTCTTCAACCATGCTTCATCTTTTATATGAGCAATTTGAATAAATCCGTTGGAGTTCTAGCCGTTGCTCATCTTCTCTTTCTTCTGATAATTTTGGTCTATGAGGTCTGCAAGAATAGAAGAAAGTGTTTAGATAAAATGGTGTTCCTATCAAAAAGGCTCATACCTCTGTTTCCTGTTGCCACCCAGAAGTAGTAAGTAATCCCCTTTTTGTTGGCAGGAAAGAAGAGATCTAGAGAGATAAGAAAAAAGATCTTCTGTCAGAAAGATAGAGAATTACACAAATCAAGAATATTTAACTTTTTCACTAGATGCCAAAAAATATTTTGGAATATAAAAGAAATCTATATTAAGTGAAATTCATGTTGAAATCCATGTTTTACAAGTGAATCCGTTTCACTTATGAAATCCATGTGAGAGAAGCAAATCCATGTAAGAGCAAATCCTTATGAGAGCAAATCTTATGAGAGCGAATCCTTATGAGAGTCACTTATCGAATCCTTATGAGAGCGAATCCTTATGAGAGCGAATCGATATGAGAGTGAATCCTTATGAGAGCGAATCGATATGAGAGTGAATCCTTATGAGAGCGAATCAATATGAGAGTGAATCCTTATGAGAGCGAATCCTTATGAGAGCGAATCGATATGAGAGTGAATCCTTATGAGAGCGAATCGATATGAGAGTGAATCCTATGAGAGCGAATCGATATGAGAGTGAATCCTTATGAGAGTGAATCGATATGAGAGTGAATCCTTATGGCACTTTGTGAACTGAAATCGATGTATATTGAATGAAATCGATTTAGTTTTTTTGGTGCAAAACATACAGCGATAATTCTAAAAAATTATATTATTAGGAAACATGATATTAATTATATTTAATAATATTTAATTAATAATAAGTTTTGTTATCACAAAAATACCATAATTATATTTCACTTGGAAAACATAATATTAAATATATTTAATAATTTTTAATTAATCATAAATTATGTTATCACCAAAATATAAGGGTAAAATATAGAGGGTTCAACACCCTGATCCAGACGAGGCGGAGATTTGCAAGAAGAGAGAAAAGATTTCCAAGTTATGCAAGTATAAATCGGGAGAAGGTACTACTAGCTACCTTTCAATTCAGTAAGGATGCTGGGAATGGTGGATGGCCACATCGGCTCACTGCCTAACGTGGCGGAACTGGAATGGGCAGGATTCCTGGAATTATTCTGGGGAAAATGCTTTCCTAAAAGGGTGTGAAAAGAAAGAAAGAAAGCTGTAGAGTTTGCCGCACTCAAGCAAAGGGTATGTCTGTGGCTGAGTATGAAGCTCAGTTTGCTCGCTTGGCGTGTATGTGTAACGCCCCAAAAATTTATTTATTGGAAAATGTGAAGATTTTGATTGTTAAATATAACTACTTTCATGAGATGTAATTAACTTTATTTAGGATTAATTTGTATTAATAAATAATTCCAGTGTCGTACTCAGAGGTGCGCACTCCGACAGGATGACATCAGAATTCTGTAACAAAATTGAAATCCGAGAACACCATAATTTCCAGAAAAATATGCTGATATCAAAAATGTAAATATCGGAATTGTTGACGCGCACATTTCAAGATTAAGTCAACACAATGATTTTTGGGTAATTTTGCTGGGTGAAAAATAAATTATAAAATTAAAATAAAATACCATAATTTGTAAAACCTTTTAATTAGCTTATGGTTAAATTTTCAACTTGAATGGACACTATTTGGGTATAAAAGTTTAAGGTCAAATGGACCAACTGATTTATAACCTATTTACGTAACCCATTTCTTTGAATAAACTTTGCTTACGTATTATGGACTACGTAAGCTCATTTACTTGGGTTAGAAGGGCTACACATTTTACCATATGTGTAAGCCATGGGAATCATGCATGGTAAATGTGGCTTGGTGGTGGTAAAAGGGTTTTACGGCTCCACATGTTTGGCTACGTGCCAAACATGCATGGAACCTGAGAGTTATATAAACTCTCCCTTCACCTTCGTGTGAGCCTTTCCCACCACTTGCCAGTCTGCTGCTGCTGCTGCTGCTGCTTGGCCGTAGCTGCTGCTACTATGTTCCTGTAGCTACTGAGCTGCTCCAACTGAAGCTGCTACTGCTACTTCATTCTTTACACCTGTCGTGGTTGCCACAACAAGTCTTTTTCTTCCTGCTACTATTAGTTCCTTCGTTGGGGAGAGGAGAGAAAGACCTTCATCTTCCTAAGTCAAGTAGGATTTCTCTCCTTCTTGTCTCCTTCTTTTGCTAAGAACCTTGTGTTTAAGTGTCTTACCATGTACCTGTTCTGATTTGTGTGTTGAAACAGTAGAAACAGTTTTCTTTTCTGTAATCACCTCTCCTTCTTTTGTTAGAATCCTGAGGCTGAGTGTATGCCATATTCACACCTTGATTTGTATTTTGTAAAGATCATTAGGTATGCCTTTTTGTCCATTATGTTCATGCTTTAGCTAATGCTCATGTCTTAGCCAAGTATACTTGTGAAGAACTTCTTACTAGATGCAAGGAAAAATTTCTTAGAAGGGTTGTACATACAATAATCTTCCTTTCATAAGTTTTTCATGCCACCCATGTTGTAGGATTCTTCTTCTTCTTCTCTTCTGACTATGTTCTGGAGAACACAGGATGTGTCGACACACATTTGACCTGTGTCGACACAACTGTCTTCCTCTCTTCTGACTGTGTTCTGGAGAATACAGGATGTGTCGACACACACTTGACCTGTGTCGACACACACTTAACCTGTGTCGACACACACTTGACTTGTGTCGACACAACTATCTTTTTCTCTGACTGTGTTCTGGAAAACCAAGGATGTGTCGACACACACATGACTTGTGTCGAACACACTGACTGTGTCGACACACATTTGACCTATGTCGACACAACTGACTTCTTTGCTCTTTACTGCTTTCTGGGAGCAAGGGTTGTGTCGACACACACTTGATCTGTGTCGACACATTGGCTTGACAAACCAAGTAGTGACGACGTTCGTCAAGTAGTGTCGACCTGTCTTCACAACATATAACACTGTGAGGGATCTTCTTTTAGCTATGGATTGTTCTTAAACAACCAAAGTTTGATTGTTTCCTACATGGCTACAATCTTTTGGAGTCATTGGTATTAATCCTAAACCTTTATTACATGTGAGATTTTGAGTACCTGTGTGCCATACTTGAAAGTTTAATAAAAATAATTGTGATGACAACTATGGGTCTTTGGACTCAATTGAGATATGCCTGTGCAAATGGGGCTGATTCAGTCCCGGGAGGAGCACCTGAATTCGTTTACTAGCCGTACGGAACGATAGTGGATCTCTTGGATGTTGGCATTGCATCATACTTGCTTGATTGGTCATCATATTACTTATCATGAGTTGAAAATGTACTTGAACCAAAACTGATTTTTATCCTGAACTCTTTTCTTTGCAAATTTAACACAGTACGCTTATTCTACAATTGTTATCTAATTGACATGGTTATACAATTCCTTGATGTTCAGCAGTGCTACCAATTACGTTTCTTGCTCAATTCTTTAGTTATCTGAATTCTTTTGATTAGAAGGGTGAATCCTATTGGGCACAATTTTCATTCAATTTAGTTTTTCAGGTGAACAAGATGAGCCTAGTTCTTAAGGGGGTGTGCTGAGCGGGACAACCAGTCTTCGGAATCAAACATTTTTTTTTAGTACTGTAGTTAGAGATAAGTTTCTTTTCTCTTACTCCTTTGTGGATAGTAATGAGGAGTATTTTGTATGTAAAGCTTCTGCTATGATGATGCCAGATGTATAAAAAAAATTATAAGCTTTATTTCTTAAGTCTGTTTTTCTGTCATTTCTGATAAATAGATATTTATTAGGACGTGACAATAATTTGGTATCAAAATCTTAGGTTCCGTAAACCTAGGGAATGACCAATGATTTGGGGTAGAAATCGGGATTAGTTATAAAGGTAATAGTGATTTTGTATATGTATATACTTAATTTGTTGTTTGCTATAGAATGAATATGAATGCTCAAGAACGGCTAGTGTCCGCAATGGAATTACTCCGACAAGATGTGGAGTTATATGCTCAGGCCCAGAGGGAAGCACATGTGCAGATAAAGGAGGAAGTGCTGAAGCTAACTGCTGGCGCTTTTCTGGGGGAAATCCTCGTGCTTCCTGGAGACTATGACCCAAATAATGAGCAATCTAGATAGTCTGAAATTAGGACAAGATATGCTGCTCCATCAGGTTGAAGGATATTGGGAGGTATTATCTGAAGCAGCAAGAGAGCTGTATCATGGGCCGGGGGGTGAGCAGCAGTCGTCCGTGGAATCTTCCGTACAAACCTGAAGCAAGTTAGGAAATTAGAAACTACTTTTGTTAACCTCTCCTTTTGTTAGTAGTGGGTTGTATATATAATTCTCTATGTAAATGTGTAATGAGAGGTTAAAGGTGGTGATGATGTTGTAAATATTTTCGGTTTACTAAGGATGATGTAAATATTTTCAGCTTGTTAAGATAAGAATGATGGTGATATAAATATTTTGGCTTGTTAATGAAAAGTTTGTATGTTATGTGATGGCAGAAAATTTGTATGTGATGAATGTGTGTATGGTTTGGGTGATGATATTAATGTATGAATTGTTGAATGTCTCAGATATCTCTTAATTGATTATGGATGGAGGCGATGCACATTGGAAGAAGATGGAAAGCCAATGCATGACTTGACACGAGTGATGAGGGCAGTGGCTAAGAACAACACTCATAATGGAACAAATATGTTTAAGGATTTCCGAAGTCTAGATCCTCCAAGATTTGTAGGTAGCACGGATCCAGATGAGGCCGAAAATTGGTTAAAAGATATTTAAAGAATTTTTAAGGTGATCTGATGTGCAGAAGAGGATAAGATACATCTAGCAACATTCCAGTTGGACCGTGATGCCCGAGCATGGGGGGAAACTGTAGAATCTACTAGAGGATCCAAGTCAGGTAGGTTGGGAGGAATTTATTGAGTTGTTCAATGAGCAGTACTTTTTGAAGTGGTTCAGGAGAAGAAGGCCAATGAGTTTGCTAATCTGAAGCAACTCAGAATGACGGTGTCGGAGTATGGGCGCAGTTTGCTCGGCTCTCTAAGTACGCTTCTCATCTAGTAGCTACAAAAAAATTGAAAGCAAAAAGATTTATGAATGGTCTACGTCCAAACTTCATTACTCAGTTAACGCCCCATTTAATTACCAATATCGAAATGGAATTAAAAGAGCCTTAGCTTTAGAAGCTGACAATGAAACAGTGGAAAAGATTAGAGGAAAGTTCGATGAAAGTTCTTCTGACCGTAAAAGGAAGTTTGAGACAGGAAACCCCCTAAAGTGCAGCAATCCACCAAGAAATTAGGAAAAGCTTCAGGTGGGAATAAGGACATTTGTCGACATTGCCATATCAGTGGACACAAGACTGAGAATTGTTGGCGTAGGTTGGTGCTTGCCTCCAATGTGGAAGTAATCAACATCAGATTCTTGAATGTCCCATGATGAAGAATGCACCAACAACCCATAACCCCCGAGCCAAACAAGGACGTCTACAAGCTATTCAAGAAGTGGAACCTGAATCTCCGCAAGAGGGTAGACTTATTAAAGGTACACTTTTAGTAAACTCTAAACTGTTGGTTTTCAGTCTAAGTTTAACAACATGTTTTTGATGATGAATAAGTTTAATTGAGGTTTGATACAGACAAAGAACTTGATACAATACTTGGTTATCTATGTATTCATTATACTTGACAATACATGTTTATCATGTAGGTACAAATGCATAAAGCCAAGCTCTCACAAAACAAGTGAAAAAGATCACAAAAGCAAGGAACTAGGCACCTGTCGACAGACCCCAATGTACTGTCGACAGTGCACAGGTGTGATCAGCCAGAAGACACAAAGTTCAGAAAACATCCATCTGTCGACAGATGCCAAGTCGACTGTCGACAGATCCCACAGACCTGAACTTCCAGACATCTGTCTTTTGCACAATTGCAGCTATCTGTCGACAGATGCCCACGGCTGTCGACAGATTGCATAGAATCGAAGTTCCAGATTTCTGTGGTTGCAAACTTGATGTCGCCTGTCGACAGATGGTCAAGGCCTGTCAACAGATGTGGAGAATCTCAAATACGGAAACCTTCCAAGGTATCCAAGATGGTGTTCCAAGTCTCACGTCTCTCCATGTGAGAACACCTATATTTAAACACCTATTTGGAAGAAATCTCATACAGAAGCAGCCACAACCAAAAACCCTAGAGCAAGTCTAAGATCCAAAGAAAGTTGATGATGACTGCTTTAGACTGTTGTTCAGAGACCGAGAGATCTT
>JACBKR010003303.1:0-29981 GCA_014218235.1 Colocasia esculenta
CAACCATTAGATATCATACCCTTTACGTTTCTGAGTTTTCACACAATGTGTGTCAACACTAGTTTGCATGTGTGTCGACACTACTGACTAAGTATCAGTTTCAGCTTACTGGTAGGACAATAGTGTCAACCTGACCTTAAACTAGAGTCGACCTGAATGGCAGCTAGTGTCAACCTGACTTTCAACTAGTGTCAACTGACTAGTAGCTAGTGTCGACCTAACCTTCAACTAGAGTCGACACAACTGTAACTTGTTCTTCAGGAGCTACTGAGAAAACTTTGTGTGTCGACTTGATTTTCAACTAGTTTCGACACTACTTTGACAAAACTTTGTAAACCTGTATATATGAAGAGTGGCCATCAAAATATTCATTATCATTAAAATATGAAATATTAAGTATCAAAAACATGTTGTTTAGTCATCATTGCAATATGTACAATATCATCATCAAAATCGAAGTATGAGTGTCTGGACATCATCCACAACCAAATATTGTAGTCATCATAAAAATCAAGTATGAGTGTGTAGACATCATCAACATGAAGGTTTTTAGTCATCATCCAAATGAATACACAACTAAACAGTCTTCCACATATACATATGACATCAGATTGTGTACAAAATGTCATCATCAAAACACACAACTCAACATTAAGTGTGCAGTAAAAGTGTCCACAAGTCGCACTTGAAGTGGACATTACAAAGCTCAAGACTTGGACAAAAAGAAAAGAAAAGACTGGAATAAGAACTGTAGAACTGACACAATTGGATGACCGACTTTGATAAATCGGTCGACCGATTATCAAGAGGTGTCGACACATTTCTGAAGGTGTCCACAGATCAAGAAATCGGACGACCGATTTGAGGATTTCGGACGACCAATTATGGACCAATTGATTGATGTTATTCAGTCTAATCGATTGATGGTGAGAAGACCAATCGATTGATGACCAAGGTTCTGATTGGTGAAGAAAATATCGGATGATCGATTTGGCAAAATTAGACGACCGAACTAGCTAGTATAGATTGGCACTGCGACATTCAAGAAATTAGATGAATGATTTTCCAGAATCGAACGACCGATTGGCCAGCCCATTTGTTAGTCGATTCGCTAGCTGCAGCGCCAGTTAAAGTTAGGGCAGAAATCGAACAACCGGTCCGAAGATTTCGATTGACCGATTATGGTGTTTCTGCATACGGACTTTCCTAAACAGAGTCCTACGAAGATCCAACTCTTTCCAAACTTTCATGAATCCTTTGGGGTTATAAATACAACATGTTCCCGTGTTTTGGAAAAAAAACTAGACGCCTCCAAGAATCCTACTCTAGCTCTAGAGTTCAAGAGAGGATCGTGTTGCCCTAGGAAGAGCCAACAGATGCTCTGAACCTGTAGAAGTCTAAAGAACAAGTCTTCATCATCCAGAATCCTTCCAATGTACCTGAGAGGTTTTTCTTCATTAGAAAGGCATGGACTTGGTTTGTATCCTACAAGACTCTACTCTGAAGCTTCTACATTGGCTTGTTCTACACTGTTACAAATCATCGGGCAAGACGACTACAAAGGCTGAACTTTTAGGACAGGAGAATCTACACCTTACTTATTTAGATCATTGTCTCTTTTGTCCATGTTTTCTTTTATTCTTCTTTGAAGTTTGAACATCATCTTGTGTGTGTGCTCAGTTTGTAAGCACGTTGTGGGTATGTAGTGCGTGTGCCCATACATACTGGGTTGTCTCGTCCCCAGAAATGAAATGGGATTTGTGTTCCCGAAAACAACCGTGTGTGTGGGGGTTTACGCTTGTACCAGAAAATAAGTAGCGAAATCCTCACGGGGCGTGAGGTAGTGGATGTAGGTTCACACATAGGTGTGTTGGTTGAACCACTATAACTCCTGCGTGCTTATGTGATTTGATCCTTTTCTCCTATCTCCATTCTATGCACGTTAGGATAGTTGGTTTCGCTATTTTAATTGTTATTCCACTGTGCATCTCACACAATAGGTTTGCTTAATTGAGTCTGATCTAGGTTGTGTAAAAGATTTTTAGTTAGGCGATAACCAATTAACCAATTCACCCCTCCCTCTTGGTTGCTCAACGCACGTACACCTGTACTTCAAGAAGGTTGTTTGCCCCTTTGTTAAAGTAAGACTTACTAGGGAGCAAGTGGATGTAATACCTCTCATTGGAGAGAAGCCAAGTGTTCTTGGTAGTTGGGTGGATAATCCAAAGTTGCGCTTGGGGACTGGACATAAGGCTCCTAATTGAGAGGAGGTCTGAACAAGAATAAATTCCTTGTGCACTATTTGTGATTGTTTTCACCTAGTTACACTTGTTTCACACACACACACCACACAAGGTACTAACACTTCTGTCAAGTGTTCTTTTAGATTCAGATAATTTTTAATTAAAGAAAGTCATATTCACCCCTCTTTATGACATCTAAAGCTCCATCTAGATCCAACTCCAACCCCCTCCTTGTCCTGCCGCCTCCAACGCCACCCCCCCCCCCCCCCCTCACGCCCCACCTCCCCGCCCCATCCCCCCTCCCCATTCCCCCTCCTGTCTGGCATCCCACCTCCCCTCCTTGTTGATGTCTCCCAGCCTCCCCCCCCCACTCTCTCTCTCTCCCACACACACATAGTCATCTCTCTCTCTCTCACACACACACATAGTGTGACCGCGCGACCCTTTCTCTCTCTCTCACACACACACAGTCATCTATGATCTCTCTCTCTACGCACACACACTATGGCCGCACCCCTCTCTCTTTATCTATGCTTTTTATTTGGAGTTGAACATTTTTTTATCTTTGAAACTTTTGGACATTGATTTAATAGTTTGATGTTGGACTTTTGGTTGATTATGTTAATTATTTTAGGTAACACTTGACATCTATTGTGATGGTGATCTTGCTTGATATATTTATGTGATGTTGTATTATATAAGTCACAACTTTTATTTTAAATTTAGAAGAACAAATGAACAAACTTCAAGTTAGTACTTGAATTTTATTTTTATTATTTAAACAATTTTTCTTTCATATGTTTAATTTTGGTGATTATTGTAATGACAATTTTATATAATTA
This sequence comes from Colocasia esculenta, assembly GCA_014218235.1. Lineage (NCBI taxonomy): Eukaryota > Viridiplantae > Streptophyta > Magnoliopsida > Alismatales > Araceae > Colocasia > Colocasia esculenta. The sequence continues at coordinate 3,086 of JACBKR010003303.1, forward strand.
TTCAAGTATCCCTCTTCAAATTTTTGTGATATGTTGATTCAATAATATCTATCACATTATGATCTCTTTTTTTTTTTTTTTATGAGTATTATATATTTTTAGAGAAATAAATATTATATAGGGGGACACTCTTGAAATAGCCCAGATTAGACGTCATCATTGGTGCCTAAGCGCCACTTAGGGGGCGCTAAGCACTTAGGCTCACATGGAGCCCAAGCACCCATTGGTCGCCTTGACACCTTGACAACTATGACATACATACACAGACACGATCAAAATAATTTATAATATTGTTTGACTCAGAAAGAATTGTTACATTCTATTTGAACTTCATGAATATTTTCTTGAGGATTAACAAATATATTATGACTATCCAAATGGAGCAAAGAGAAGAAAAATCTTCCGAGTGTTAATTGCCATGAAGAAAGGAGAAACAAAATGGTACAAGGTACAAAAGAATGTATCTAACAAATGGTAGATTGAGTCACATGGATTAAAAAATATATCTAAGCCATTCAGAAGAAAAATATTACAACTCAATGAAGACTAACCTCAACAAAAATAAGAATGAAGTCTTCAAGTGCTATATGTGTGGACGTCCCGTTCCGCTCTCGAATAGAACTCCGGAGGGTTCCCCGAACGTTGAGTGGCTCCCTCGATGGTGCTGGCTATTGCTAGTTGACCTTCTCTTACTCTTTGACTCTCGTTTGACCAAGTTGACCAGAGAAGAACAAAGAACCAGCAAGTAAACTAATGGGAGTGATCACCACGGCCTTACCTATGCCCAGGAGGTGTTTGGATCGCGCCGGTGTGTAGCCTCACGTAGCGGTGGATGGCGGGACTCCGAATTTTCCCCTCTTCAGCCGGCAAAGAGAAGAAGCTCCGCAGTTTCGTTTGAACTGTTCCTGCAACAAAGAAGACTCTATTAGACTTTAATGAAGTGTAGTAAAATGTCCAGAAATGAAGAGAAGAGACCCAAAAGGAGAGCCTTGTACCAGTTGTGGGCTTGAGAAGAGGGTGGACAAATGCTATGACCACCCTTCTTCCCTCCATTTTTGGTTTAGAAACCCCTTTTAGGTGTGTAGGGATGTGCACTACGTGCCTAGTGTGTGTGTGTGTGAAGTGAGTAGCATGAAAAGCTAAGAGAGAAAGAAGGGAAAGAGAAAGAGAGGAGGGAGATGATCCTCATTTGTAGGCGTGGGTGGCTGCTTTGTGGCTCCTCCAGGTCGTGGTGAAGCCTCCTGGACGCTCCAAGGGTTGAGAGGAAGAGAGTAAGCAAGAGTGGAAGCTCTCAAGGGCTTGAAGTAGGTTTTCTCTCTCTTCTCTCAAGGCAACAAGGCTCTATCTCGTCTAGCACCCCCCCCCCCTCCACTTAGAAGGCTAAGGACCTTCATATATAGGCAGTGGGGGGAGCTAGGGAGCATAGGAGCTCCAGTGTGAGAAACACACTTGAACATGTGGCAATCCATGTAAAAAGGTTAAGCCAATAGGAACCATATAGGACTTTTACTGGGTCAAGGGGTGCCAAGGTGGCCCATTTGCCCGTTGGGAACGGCCCCATGCGTTGCATGGGCAAGGGAAGGGTGCAAGTGGGCTATATTCTCGGGAAGTTGCGCAGACCAAGTAACCCAGGTTGACGTCAAACGATGCTGCTGCCAGCCACATGCAGACGTCAACACGTGGACGTCAACAAGAGTCGACGTCAAGGGAGTGTGCCGTCAACCTGGAGTCAGCGGCAATCAATGTTGACGTTACATGGGATCCGAGGCAAGTCAACAAGCGGTCAAACAAGTATTAATGGGCCATGAACCACGTGGGGATGGGCCAAATCTCGCGTCTACAATAAATACAAGTATGTTTTGTAGAAGAATATTAGCTGAAGAAGATTATCTAGACAAATAGATGGAAAAATCTCAATAGCCAGATTAGAGAAGCTTTAAGCAATATAAGAAAAAAGAAAGAGTCAAGTTGAAATCAAGAAGAAACAATGACCAACATTCTACTACATTCAAAGCTCTCATATACCTGTGTGTTCTCTCAAGAGTGCATTCAATACACAATCAAGAGAGGAAGAAGACTTCAACCTGCACAACAACCTTAGTTGAAGCCATAAAGGATCTACAAGCATTTAATTTTCAATCATAGATCTGTGTGTTGCATTTTGTATGCTTCAAGTGCCGCCATTAATTATTTTGTATAAGAGGCATCTGTAGATTGGTAAAAATCCCTTCGCAATAACCTACTAGGGTTGAACTAATGGGCAGTCTTCAAACTCGTAATAAAATAGACTTGTTAAGGTGTGCTAGTAAGTTGCCTTCTAACTCGTAATAAAAGAAGACTTGTTGGGTGTGCTAGTGAGCACTATCTTCTAGATCGTAATAGAAGAGACATGTTAGGGTGTGCCATGAGCTTGCTTCTTGCTCGTAAAAGAAATGGTTGACCTTGTGTGTCACCCTCCGAAGGGTTTTTGTGATGCCATGCATTTTACCTTTTTTGTTTTAGGATTTATTTGGTAATTTTGGGATTTTTATCGAAATTTTCTCAAATTTGTGGGTGCTACCATATTGACGGTAGAACTCATTACTATCAGGATTTCCTGACGGCAAGAGAGGTTGTCATTAGCTTTTGTTGACAGCAACAGTAGCTGCTGTCAATAGCTCCTTGATGGCAAGCGTTGTTGCCATCACGATTTCTTTGACGGCATGGACCTCTACTGTCACAGTATTGATGGCAAATCCTTGACGTCAATTTTGTCTTTGTGGATTTTTCGTATTTTTGCTTTGTTGATGGCAAGATCGATTGTCGTCAAGTTTCCTGTTGACGTCAACTTCTACATTTTCCAGTCCGAGTTTTGCTCCGAAACTAACTACTTTTTTTTGGATAGGTTTGGCTAGTTAGAGTCGTGTTAGGGCAATGATCTTACCCCAATCACAACCCATGATTCTATATATATATGAAGCGTCATTTGGGGGAGAGAGTTTTCTTTTTGGTTAGGGTTTTGTTTTCTTGTGGGGGGGGGGGGGAGAGAGAGAGAGAGAGAGAGAGAGAGAGAGGGTGAATCTGTGAGAGAGAAAGAGGGTAGATCAGCTATGTTGTTACTTGATCGTGGTTTTTACTGTGAAGAGAAAGCTTCCATGACATGAGAGGAAGGCTCTGGATGTGAAGATCATGGCCGGATCATGCATAAGAAGTAGCATTTTATGGTGCTTGGAGGATACCTCTTTGGTACCAAAGATAACTTCATCGGCTTAATTCTCGTGTTTTGGGAAATCATTTAGTAACTTAGGGTTTTCTCAATGTACTTGTCCTCTAGAGTTTTCCTTTTTTTTTAGATTTTTATAAAATTATTTTTCAATGTCTTTTTCCATGATTCTTGCCCTCGAGTTGCACTGTATGCTGTCAGGAAGTTGACAACAACAATGTTGATGTCTACTCAGGTTAACGGCACACATGTTGGCGTCAAGTTCATCTGCCAGAAATTTGTTGTTTCACCATGTGATGATTGTGTGAATTCTATGAATTTTTGGGTTCTTTAGGTTCTGTATCAAGGTGTTAACCATCATGATGTGATTGGGTAACCTTAGCATTATTTTTATTATTATGGTAATTATTTGAATTTTGTTTATATGAAAAAACATGTGAACACTTGATATTTGATTTCCATGAAGTATGCATGTTATATAGTACTTTTGTGAAAATAACCTGATTTCTATTTTTAATTAGAAAATAGTTTTACTACTCCAAAAATTATGAAACATTACTTATATGTTCTATCCCATATGAGTATCCCATGGTTAAAATTTGAGCATGTTATGATCACTATATAATTAGTTATGATTTTTTGAAGCTTTTATTATCATGTCATGATAGCATGTCCAAATAGTTTTAAAATATAATTAGCATCATGATTAGGTTCTATTTTATTACTATTTGATAGTAATATGAGTTCTAAAAGTTAATAAAGCATGTCTATGTGATGTGAGTGCATGTGCATGGTGAGAGAGAGAATGTGACATATGTGCATGAAATAACATGATAACATGAAAGATAAAAGTTGTGCCAATGAGACACTGCCACCATAGATCGCGTGTAGCCGTAATGTAGTAGTGCCCCTACAAGAAAGCTCAATTGTGTTATGTGATACCCAGGGCAACGGGTCGTGTGAAATCCTAGAGGTGGACAAGTTCCACTGGCAATGGTGGGGAGGGCTTCCCCCGGTTCTGCGTAGTAACCAAGGCTTGATCACTTTGTCTAGTGATAAGTATATGTATGAGATCGTATGATCTTTTTAGTGGTGGTTTGGGCTATGTCTCAATTTGGGTAAATGTAATGTGAATATGTGAATAACGTGATAAGTGATATGTGAACGTGACATATGGTATGTACAAAGTGAAAGTGTTATGTGATCGTGAATATGAAACATGAAAGTCATGTGAAAACAAGTGTAAGTGAATGTGACAAGTGAAAGAATAAGTGCACGTGAAAGCAAAGGTAGAGTGAATGTGTTAATGTGTTCCATGTTAAATGATATTCATGATATTATGTTTAGTGCCATGTGTAGAAGCATGTTTCAGTTATGACTATGAGTTAGTGATTACTTGATGAGCATGTTAATAGTATCATGTTATAAGTGTTAGATTGTTAAGCATATTAATGATGACTATTTGTGATATTGTAAGTGTTAATGTTAAGAATGACCATGTGATATTATAAGTGTTAATGTGAGCCATGTGTTAGTGTAATGTGCACGTAAAATTTATCATGTTAGTGGTTCCATGTTTAAATGTTAATCATGTAGTAATCTTGTTATACATGTGTTCGCTTAGCTTTGTTAATAGTTCCATGCTTAATGCTATAGTATGAGCTGAGCATGTGTTAGTTAAATTGTCATTTGTTAGTAAGTTAATGTGAATGTGATAGATAGTAAAGTGTTAGTTAGAAAGCATGTGTGATAAGTGTGTGGTTGCGATTCTAGGTTGCTTGCTGAGTCTATTATGTAGGCTCACTCTTGCTAACATTTTAAGAGACTTAGAAGCCGAGGAGTTAGCGATATCTGACAAGAAGTGTGAAGATTAGAGTTGTTGAAGGCTTCTAGCTTAGTGCTTAGTATATGGAACTAATTGTAATCTAGACATTTGGCTTATTACAGTTGGGGACTGGCTATATGATGAGTTATGTTATGTTATTTCTTTTGCTTGGACTATACAGACTGTGGTATGTGAGTAATAAGTTGATGGAATAAGAGTTATTTATTTTTTGCTGCAATTCCTTTCTCTATTTGTGTATAACTCAATCTATGTAAGGCCCTCGATTTTTGTTGTCTTTTAATTATTGTATGTTGAGTCATGGTGTGTGTAACTTCTATATTCTTATGTAAATAGCTATGTACATATTAGCTAGTTATACCTATGTATGCATATGTATAATTAATGGTAAATATTATTTGAATGCATGGTGTAATAGTGTATACATTATACTACCTAGGTTTCATGTATATATCTATAGGTTAAGCATGGTTTCTGCATGATTTTAAGTTCTGGCCGAAGGGCCAATTGGCGTCAACATGGATGGACGTCCATGATAAGTCAGCGTCCACCTCGATGGACGCCAATGCTTATATAAACGTCCAGCGATATGGACGTCTACTTCTCTGACATGAATGCGCAGCCGACCCCGAACTCCGGGGGCAAGCAAGCCCAACCATTGGGAGAAGTCCCCAACGGCTATCAAACATCCCATCACATCCTCTGGGATATCCCAAACCCTTCTCCTATACAAAACCCTTTGCAACCTGCAAGGACTTCTCTTGGCCTTTTTCAAGAGGAGAAAGCCCTAGCTCGAACTGGTGGAGAGCTGGACTTTGCATGCTTTGATCCGGCGGTTTGGAGCTTCAATCCGGCAATCTACAGCAACTAGAAGCTAGCTTGGACATAGGAGGATGCTTCCCCAACCACACTGGTGGAAGCTACAACACCTCAGAACCCGGAGGAGAGCTCTTTTGGAGGCTTCTTGGGGACTGCCCAAGGAGAGCTTCAACGACACCTTTGATCCCTTTGGAGATTTTTTAGAGGCAAGTAACCCACCCACTTCGTCCATTGTATGTGTCTAGGAGGTTTCTATCATTTTTATGAGATTGTTATCGTGTCCTGGACTCCCCCATTCTTCTTGTATTTGGAGCTCGGTCTGTGTTTTTGCATAGACAGGATATTGACGGCAAGACCCTTGTCGTCAAGATCCTCAGTTAGCGGCCAACGATCTCGCCGTTAATACCATGTGAACGGCCAGACCATGCCGTTGAGTTCTTCAGGACAGAATAGGAACTGTTCTGCCTTATATATTTATTTTTTCAAATTTTGGCGCATGAGGATATAGTGTAAATTTTATATGTATTGTAAAATAGATAATGTGATGTGTGTGGAATTTCTTGCGCATTTCTGTGAATGCTGTAATTTGTTAGAATTATTGGAATGCATGTTGGGAAAAATGGTTATACATGTTCACTTACTGTCCACATGATTCCTGAGGATTGGATGCCCAATTTTTTCTAAACCATGTGTATATGTGTCAGTCCAAGCCCTGTAATTTTGAGAATTTTTTTCCATGTTCATGTGATTTACTGTCATTCCGCAATGGAAATAGAAAACATGTAGGTTATTATCAAAATTTACAGTAAATTGTGTGTTGTGCAATAATCCGGGGGAAATTCCTGTGACAATGTGTATGTTAGGTTCAAGGCTGTGAACTGTCAAATCTGGTATTCATGTTATGTTCCATGTTAAATTGAATATGAATAGCATGAGACTGAATGTTTTAATTTCTGTAAATAATGGTAACTCAGAAAAATCTGGAAATTTGCATGTGAGGTCATGAACCTGAAAATAGTGTGTGGTTAAAATTTCATATTATTTGGATAACTATAGGTGCTCTATGAAATTTCCATGCGAAAAACGAGTGTTCAACGCATGCTAATATAACATAGTTGATTATGTATGTTTCAACCTGATTAGTGTAAGGTACTGAATGTTTGATTTCTGTCAGCAGTAGTATCATGAATAGGAAAATAGAGCCATGTGTATAAGTGAGGAAATGTAAAGACATGTGTAAAATGTGTGTTAAAATCGGAATGTGTAATGTGTAAGAATGTGCCATGTGTGACACTGCTTCCATAGAGGGCCGTGGAACCGTACCATGGAAAGTCCCCATGGGAAGGTTCAATGTGTTAAGATCCTAAGGCATTAGGATGAATCCGAGGTGGACAAGTACCCTGGTTAGGGTGGAGACTTGTTCTCCCGTCTGCGCAGTCCAAGATTCGTCACTGTATTGCCTAGGTTGCGTCTATGTGTTATGTGTATGTGATGTGTCCTTCTAATGGTGGTTTGGACTATGTGTCACGGCACTAAATTGTGAAATGTGAATGTGGATATGTGTAAATTATGTAGTGTGAATATGTGTAAACGTGCAATGTGTAAAAAGAGAACTATGTGCAGGAGTATTGTGCAAACATGTGAAACCAATGTGTTAGATTGTGAAATTGTGATCCATGAAATGTTGAGGTGATAATGTTATAACAGCAACCTTAAAGTGTATGAAATGATAGTGTGCATGTGCAGAATGTGTAGAAACCATGATAGGATGTTTCCTTTTTATGCATGTGAGAACCCCATGTTAGTTGCTATCATGTTGTGGCTTAATGTGATTGAATGAGTAGTAAGCATGTGATAGGACTTATTTTTGGAATGTCTTAAATCATGTACCATATGTATTAATTTTGTAAATACCATGATAGGTTGTCTCTTATCAATGTTCAAGCATGTTATATGTTTTGCTTCGTGAATTGGAATGTAGAACCTACTGTGATGTATGCATGTATGATGTGTATGGAGTTATTTACTGAGTCTTTTACTCTTCATTGCTTCGGCGTATAGGTTTAGTTGGTGACCCGACACCTTCGGAGGAGACAGTGGAGAGTGACTCCGAGCGTGGCGAGTAGCTTGGTGGAGTCTCGTTGTGACATTTTCGCTTTCATAGTATGTACTTGGAATCAATGTAATAGGACCATTAAGTAATTGTGGACAACTATGTATTTGAAATTATGTATTTCATTATGTGGCTTTAGTTTTATTTTAATTGTATATGGATCATGTATGTTGAATGTGGATGATGAAATGAAATGAAATGAAAGACATTGTTCTTTTACTTCCGCTACTCTGTACTTGCTTTGTGTATATCTCAATCATATATGTGTAAGGTTCGAATAGAGCGCAGCGGAAACGCGAATCCCTCAGGTAGATATCGTTGCCGGCGTCGATCGAACACAAAACGGTAAACCATGCACAGGCAGATCTCATCTTTACCTTTGCGGGGTTGCGTAACTCCGAATCCGGGGAGGAGGTGGCGCAGGAGGCGCCGTTGCTTCAAGCCGTTCAAGTGTCCGGCCTCTAGACGTATCCACGCAAGCTCCGGACGCAGACGGGATCTCCTCGTTCTCCACGCGTCTCCCGGATCTCAGCTCCACCATGTGCCGAAGAGAGAGGAGAGAGGGTGGGGGGGGGCCTGGGAGAGAGAGAGGAGGGGGGCGGCCAGGGTTAAGCCTGGAGCTTGGCCCAGGGTTTAACTCTCACGCGTATATTTATAGACACCGCGGTTTTTCATAAAACCCAGTCATTGTCTATAAAGAACACCCTTGCCCAGTCTGCTCGGAACTCTTATGCGTGTGACCCTCTAGGCCCACTGCTAGTCCAGTTTTAGCCCATTAAGCTCAATAACTCTTTATTGACTTATGGTAATTAATTAATATCTCATATTAATTACACAATCAATTATCGTCTCACGATAATTGATCGGGCTTCAATCAAGTTAGGTGCCAAGCAACACCACTTGATCCTGGAAAGCATTGGGGTTCAGCAACCCATTCAAGGAACCTTTTGTATCATCAGTTACCACGTGACTATAATCCTTCGCTCGTACAATGCTCCCAGTGCACTTAGGGTATGGTCAACTGTCAAACCCTAATGTGTGTACTCACTTGGTTTAGATGCCGCATAACAATATCAGAAACTCCTTTTTTGATAAGTAGTCTTGCCCTGGCCAGAGACTATCAGGCATCCTTCCGTAGAGCATTCACTCTCCTATTACCGAGAGCGAGCAATCCCATATTGACCACACAATCACCTTCGAAGGTATTCCGCTAGATCCGATCACTTAACTGATTAAGACCTCATGGCTAGAGATCTATAAGTCAAGGTCAAAACCCAGAAGTCCACCAACAAGGTGTCCTTGGTGTCTCAGGTCTAAGGACCAATCACGCCACTGTGACAATGAATCTAGCTGGTTGACAGTAAGGTAATATTACCATCCCGATTCATACGGATCAGTTCAGTGAACTCATTCTCCAATGAGCACCTACAGATTCACCTTAGTGTCTCCACACAAGTGACTATGAGACCAGTCACCCTCATCATATGAGCAGGTGCAACCTGTACTAGTCTAACCGATATCCGATGTCCTTCTCGAATATCCTCCGACTAGAACGATTAAGAATATACGTTTAAGGATATTAATCTCTTGTTATGATCTCATCATATTAATATCCATTGCGCATATTCATGGACTTCATAATGAAACGATAAACGAATTATACATAATGAATATAAAAGCCTTATTATTATTATCAAAGAACAAGATTGTACAAGTTATGATTGGCTTGAGGACACCCATAACTAACAATCTCCCCCTTGGACTAAAGCCAATCACCTTTAAGCCTTAACCCATAGACTCTAGGTGGCGCTCAAACACAATTTGAGTGCAGAGGCTTCGTCATTGGATCTGCAATGTTGTCGACTGAAGGAACTCTTTCCACCAGTACAACTCCTCTAGTGATAATCTCTCTGATCAGGTGATCGCCTCAGCCTCAGAATGTGCTTCGACTTCTGATGAGACCGCGGCTCTTTCGCTTGCGCAATGGCCCCATTGTTGTCACACAGCAATGGGATCAGATCAGAGTCACCCGGCACCACACCAAGGTCGGTGATGAATTTCTTCATCCACACTGCCTCCTGGCGGCTGCAGCTGCAGCAATGTACTCAGCTTCTGTCGTTGAGTCTGCAGTGGTTTCCTTGCTTGGAACTCTTCCAGCTCACTGCACCCCCGTTCAAAGTGAACACAAACCCAGATGTAGACTTGCTATCATCTGGGTCTGACTGGAAACTCGAGTCAGTATATGCCCGAAGTTTCAAGTCCCATCCTCCATAGACTAGAAATATATCCTTAGTCTTCTCAAGTACTTAAGGATACATTTCACAGCCATCCAGTGTGTTTCATCTGGATTTGCCTGATATCTCTCGTAACACTTAGAGCAAATGCCACATCAGGTCTTGTACATAGCATGGCATACATGATAGACCCTATAGCCGGCATAGGGACTCTATCCATGGCTGCCCTCTCTTCAGGAGTCTTAGGAGACTGCTCCTTAGAGAGAATAATCCCATGTCTCATAGGTATGAGACCTCTCTTGGAATTTCCCATGCCAAACCTTTTGACAATGGTATCTATGTACATGGATTGGGTCAAGCCAAGCATCCTCTTAGATCTATCTCTATAGATACGTATCCCAATATGTAGGATGCTTCTCCCAAATCCTTCATGGAGAAGTTCTTTGACAACCAAACCTTTACTGATGATAGCATCCCTACATCATTCCCAATGAGTAAGATGTCATCAACGTAAAGTACGAGAAAAGTGATAGCACTCCCACTGATTTTCTTATACACACATGGTTCATCTCATTCTTAATGAAGTCATAAGATTTGATAGCCTCATCAAACCTTATGTTCCAACTACGAGAAGCTTGCTTCAATCCATAGATGGATCTTTGAAGCTTGCATACTTTGTCTGGACACTCATTGGATGTAAAACCCTCAGGTTGTATCATATACACTTCCTCCTCAATGTTTCCATTAAGGAAAGCGGTTTTTACATCCATCTGCCAGATCTCGTAATCAAAGTATGCAGCAATGGCAAGAAGAATTCTGATCGACTTTATCATAGCAACTGGTGAGAAAGTTTCGTCATAGTCAATTCCTTGCCTTTGACGATACCCCTTTGCCACCAACCTTGCCTTATAAGTGTCGATCTGTCCATCTGCACCGATCTTTCTCTTAAAGATCCACTTGCACCCAATAGGTACAATACCTTCGGGCAAGTCTACCAAATTCCAAACTTGGTTGGTGTACATGGACTGCATCTCAGAATTCATGGCATCTCGCCATTTCCCTGACTGAGGACAATCAACAGCCTCTTGGTAGGTCTTTGGATCATCATCCTCATCATAAGACATGCCTTCACTGATATGTCCAACATATCTTTCAGGCTGTCTAGGTACTCTACCAGACCTACGCTGAATGTGTGTATATTCCTGAACAGGTTCCGGAACCGATGTTTCACACTGGTGGACTTTGCACAATTTGTGGATCTAGAACCTCTTCTAGATCTACTTTACTCCCACTGTCCTCTTGGGTAAGGTACTCCTCTTCCAAGAAGACAGCTCTCCTGGCGACAAACACTCTTTGTTCACCAGGATGGTAAAAGTAGTACCCAAACGTTTCTTTTGGGTATCCAACAAACCTGCACTTATCGGTTCTGGATTCCAGTTTATCTGGGTCATGTCTCCTCACGTGGGCAGGACAGCCCCAGATTTTAACATGTTTAAAATCAGGCTTTCTACCCTTCCATATCTCATATGGAGTGGAAGACACAGATTTACTGGGAACCCTGTTCAGCAGATATGCCGCTGACTCTAGCGCATATCCCCATAAGGAAACTGGTAACTGTGAACGGCTCATCATGGATCGCACCATGTCCAACAAGGTACGATTTCTCCTTTCCGATACACCATTCATCTGTGGTGTATAGGGAGGAGTCCATTGAGAAAGGATAACATTGTCCTTTAAGAATTGTGTGAACTATGTACTTAAGTATTCACCTCCTCGGTCTGACCGTAGGATTTTAATACTCTTTCCAGTTTGTTTCTCAACTTCATTCTTAAATTCTTGGAACTTCCCAAAAGCTTCAGATTTTTACTTCATTAAGTAAACAAATCCGAACCTTGAGTAGTCATCCGTGAATGTAATGAAGTATGAGTAGCCACACTTGGCTTGGGTAGACATTGGACCACATACATCCGAATGTATTAGTTCCAATATGTCCTTGGCCCTATCTCCATGTCCACTAAATGGAGATTTGGTCAACTTACCCATTAAATAGGATTCACAAGTTGCATATGATTCATAATCAAATAGATCTAAGTATCCATTCTTATGCAACTTTTGAAGCCTATTCTCGCCAATGTGACCAAGCCTACAATGCCATAAGTAGGCAGTGTTCACACTATTCTTACTTCTCTTAGGAGAAACATCAACATGGAGATTTTCATAAGAGACATCAAGCAGAACAAACCATTCACCAAACTTGCTAAAGCAACTAGTTTATTTCTCAAATAAACTGAACAACTATTGTTCTCAATGGTAAACATGTATCCAATTCTGTCTAAACAAGAAACAGAAATAATGTTCTTAATGATACTAGGCAAAAGTAGCAATCATCTAATGAAAGTAAATCTCCTGAGGGTAACTTGAGCTTCACTGTCCCCACAGTAAGTGCAGCAACACTTGCGCCGTTTCCAAGCCTCAAGTTCACCTCACCCTTGCTCAGCTTCCTTCTACTTGTCACACATGCATATCATGCAGACATGAGAAGTACATCTAGTGTCTAAAACCCAAGATGTAGAATCTCTAACAGACAAGTGAAGATCTATCATATAGATACCTGAAGCTTCACCAAGCTTCTGCTTCTCCTGAGCCTTCATTGCAAGGTAGTCCTTGCAATTTCTTTTCCAGTGCCCCTTCCTTTTACAGTGGAAGCACTCGCCCTTTTCTACTCCTTTGCTTATGTCCTTCTTTTGTCTTTGCTTGACTATTTCTTTGCATTGCCTTTCTTAAAGGCTTGCATTGCTCTCCTCTTCTGTTGGACTTTCCAACCATGAGAACAGTGGGCTTTCCTTCTTAAGGTTGCCCTCAGCAGTCTTCAGCATGTTTAGCATCTCAACTAAACTCACCTTCCAGGACATAGGCAATGCGCTCAGACCTGAGGACAATCTTCAGGTTCTTGAACCATCCAAGTAGTTTGGGCCTGTCAATTTGTGTGGCATCCAGTATGCCACGGAGTGGGTTACCCGACGACATTTTCCTATAAAGGAAATGTAAATACAACTAGCAGATGTTCATAATAATAATTAAATCTAGATTAGGACTTTAATCAAGATTAGCTCCCACTATTTTCCGGCAAACTGTATAACCCTCAGATATACAGAACGGGAGACACCGACGGTCTCCTAGCGGGATCGGAATCTCACAGACTCATAGCATGATCTTGTGGATAGCACAACAAACCATACTATGATCTGAAAGCGGTCAACCCTTGACACTTGCAACTCTTGCAATATCCGATCTTATTTTGGCCTCTGAATTTTAATGACCTTGTGGATAGCACAACAAGTCATTAAATCCAGTCTAAGCAGTACCATCATTACGTAACGAGCATAGATTGGATGTAGCCCTTGTGGATAGCACAACAAAGCTACACCGGTCCTCTAACCCGTTTAAGGCATCACTATGCCATAGTTTTAGTCTGTCATCAGATTTGGCAAGCCTTGTGGATAGCACAACAACTTGCCCGATCTAATGGCAATCCTAAAACTATAATGATGGAGGGCCACGTAATTCATTCTCAATGATTACGCTACGGCTTAAAATTTAAACGAGGAGGGATTTTGACATATTTTATCTTGGTCTCTATATCTGCGTGCTATTGATATATAGAATTTGGAATATCATATATTTAATTATATATATCAAAGCACATTCCACACATATCATATATATGAAGAAAAACGATGGATGATCATGGACTTTAACCTAGAGTGGCATTACCAGAGCCAGTTGGTAATCCACAAATATGGTGAACAAATGGCAGCCCCGCATCTGATGCTTTAGCTTGATGTAACTTATCTCCATGAAGGTCCTGCATGGTACTCTCCTCCATCTCCGCCAATCCGCTTCTTAAAATTACAAGTAATATTTAAATTGGGCTCGCAGGCCCATAAATGTACATCAGATAATAATAAGAAACCTTGAACAAGTCAAGGGGAGTACATAACAGAGGGAGATAGAATGTACAACCCGGATTTAATAGAGGGAGAGAGGGAGGCACGCAGTCCTCATAAATTACATCACATGCCATTAACCATAAACATCATCACATGACATCTAAGTCCATGATCATCCATCCACATCAACACATCACATGCATCAATAAGCAATCATCACATAATTACTTCTGAAATAACTTTTTTCAAAATATAATAATTATATTTGAAAACCATTTAACTAAACAATTTAGCTAACATGGATAACATCTAACAACTTTAGATAAATGTCATTCACCGTTACTGCATGAATCCGCCAAATTACAGGTTAATTAATTTAAAAATCACATTCTTATTAATTAACATGCTTTAATTAGAAGGTAGAAATAACTAAAACATTTTAGATTTTCCTTAAACTAATTAAGCAATGGGTCAAACATCTGAAAATTAATTTACAGAGAGCTAAAAATTTAAAAACTCTTAAAACTAATTTCAGAATTTTCTGGAATTTTTAAGAATTTTTCTGGCATTTAAACAATTTAAAACCATTAAAAACTTAAAAAATGGGGAAAAGGGCCGGTCGGATCCGGCGCGGGCCGGATCCGATCGCGGCCCGCCTGGGACCCCGGGGGTCCCCCCACGACTTACCCGCGGGCGGACCCGCGCGGATCCGCGCGCGACCCGCGCGCGCCCGCGGGCGGCCCCGCGCGGGTCGCCCCCCGCCCGAACGGAGGGGCGGCGGCTAGGGTGAAACCCTAGCCGCCGCCGCTCTCCGGCGGAGGGCGGCCCCGCCGGCCCGCGCCCGCCTCCAGCGGCCGCGGACGGCGCCGGCGACGCCGGCACCGCCACCCACCGCCCCATTTGCCCCAAAACCCCGAAAAAACCCAGAAACCTGCAAAATCGCTAGCTTCTTGGACTGTCCAAGAAGCTGCAACCTGTGCGACGGCGGCACTTTGCAGGCGGCCGTACGACCTCCATAGATGGCCAAACGACGTCACGAGGGTTTCTTCTCGCGAAGCCTTGGTACCAGGAACACTTCCACGTACCAAGCGGCAAGTGCACATCCCATGTGCGACCCACGAACACGACAACATGGCGACTCATGCACAACGCGAATCGACAAAAACACATGAAATATCATACACAAGATGCCGATTCCGAACGTACCAGCAACCTGGCTCTGATACCACTGTAAGGTCGAATAGAGCGCAGCGGAAACGCGAATCCCTCAGTAGATATCGTTGGCGGCGGATCGAACACAAACGGTAACACGCACAGGCAGATCTCATCTTTACCTTTGCGGGGTTGCGTAACTCCGAATCCGGGGAGGAGGTGGCGCAGGAGGCGCCGGTGCTTCAAGCCGTTCAAGTGTCCGGCCTCTAGACGTATCCACGCGAGCTCCGGACGCAGACGGGATCTCCTCGTTCTCCACGCGTCTCCCGATCTCAGCTCCACCATGTGCCGAAGAGAGGAGAGAGAGGGTGGGGGGGCCCTGGGAGAGAGAGGAGGGGGCGGCCAGGGTTAAGCCTGGAGCTTGGCCCAGGGTTTAACTCTCAGCGTATATTTATAGACACCGCGGTTTTTCATAAAAACCCAGTCATTGTCTATAAAGAACACCTTGCCCAGTCTGCTCGGAACTCTTATGCGTGTGACCCTCTAGGCCCAACTGCTAGTCCAGTTTTCAGCCCATTAAGCTCAATAACTCTTTATTGACTTATGGTAATTAATTAATATCTCATATTAATTACACAATCAATTATCGTCTCACGATAATTGATCGGGCTTCCAATCAAGTTGGGTGCCAAGCAACACCACTTGATCCTGGAAAGCATTGGGGTTCAGCAACCCATTCAAGGAACCTTTTGTATCATCAGTTACCACGTGACTATAATCCTTCGCTCGTACAATGCTCCCGAGTGCACTTAGGGTATGGTCAACTGTCAAACCCTAATGTGTGTACTCACTTGGTTTAGATGCCGCATAACAATATCAGAAAACTCCTTTTCTGATAAGTAGTCTTGCCCTGGCCAGGGACTATCAGGCATCCTTCCGTAGAGCATTCACTCTCCTATTACCGAGAGCGAGCGATCCCATATTGACCACACAATCACCTTCGAAGGTATTCCGCTAGATCCGATCACTTAACTGATTAAGACCTCATGGCTAGAGATCTATAAGTCAAGGTCAAAACCCAGAAGTCCACCAACAAGGTGTCCTTGGTGTCTCAGGTCTAAGGACCAATCACGCCACTGTGACAATGAATCTAGCTGGTTGACAGTAAGGTAATATTACCATCCAGCGATTCATAACGGATCAGTTCAGTGAACTCATTCTCCAATGAGCACCTACAGATTCACCTTAGTGTCTCCACACAAGTGACTATGAGACCAGTCACCCTCATCATATGAGCAGGTGCAACCTGTACTAGTCTAACCGGATATCCGATGTCCTTCTCGAATATCCTCCGACTAGGAACGATTAAGAATATACGTTTAAAGGATATTAATCTCATTGTTATGATCTCATCATAATTAATATCCATTGCGCATATTCATGGACTTCATAATGAAACGATAAACGAATTATACATAATGAATATAAAAGCCTTATTATTATTATCAAAGAACAAGATTGTACAAGTTATGATTGGCTTGAGGACACCCATAACTAACATATGGTTGCTTGGGTAATGTCCACTGTGACGAGACTCACTATACCGACGTGG
This sequence comes from Colocasia esculenta, assembly GCA_014218235.1. Classification (NCBI taxonomy): domain Eukaryota; kingdom Viridiplantae; phylum Streptophyta; class Magnoliopsida; order Alismatales; family Araceae; genus Colocasia; species Colocasia esculenta. The sequence goes on from JACBKR010003303.1 coordinate 20,011, forward strand.
ATTGGTATAATCGTACCGGTATAAGGAGTCGTCGCAGATATTGGTATCAGAGACACTTGGTTGAGATTGTACATAAATACCTAAGTCATCATCTTCATTACATGCTAATCTTTATAGAATTGTCCACATGTGTAGAATTGACTAATAATGAAGGAAAATAGGTAAGAAAATGGTTAGGAGTAAATTAACATAGCTCTAATAGTGCTGAAATTTATGGCAGCCATGGCTTCGCTGGTAGACGTGGCGGTGCTCCTGCTCGCGAGGACGACAGAGACGTGAGGACAGCCGAGCAGCAGGCCCCGGCACCTCAGGGTCCTGTACTTCCCCCACCGCCGCCAGTGGATTATGGAGTGTTCATGCAAGGTTTGGTGCAAGCCATGCAGACGCAGGCCCACACTCAGGCTGCACTCCAGGCTTAGTTGGAGGCTCAGTTAGAATATGAAACAAAGAGTAGTCTGTTTTATTAATGGCATGATGTTGTGTTGAATATGCTTGCTTGTTGTTTTGTTGTAGCAGGCTCAAGTTCCAGCTCAGGACCATGGTGGACCTTCCATCATGGAAAGATTCAAGGATGTTGCCACCCTCTTTTAAGGGGGAGAGCGACCCGTTGCTAGCCGAGAGCTGGATGAGGTAGATCGAGAAAATCTTCCGGGCTATTAGGTGTGCGGACGATGATAAGGTTACTTTAGCCACCTATATGCTACGGTATGTGTTAATTTTATATGCTGTATATCCTGTTAAGTTAGAATTGTTTAGTGTGGTGCTTATGAAGATTGTATTACATGAGAGAGCTGATGTGTGGTGGGCTTCCTTACTGCGTACACGATTCGAGGACGAGCTATTTAGTGGCTTGGGACGAGTTCGTGAGGCTCTTTCGGGCCAAATTCGTCCCCGAGCATATCCAGGACAGGATGGAGCAGGAGTTCCTTTCCTTGACCCAGGGCTCCATGACCGTGCTCGAATATGAGCCCAGTTTGCTGAATTATCTAAATATGCACCCCATATCGTGACAGATGAGCGCAGGAAAGCAAAGAAGTTCGTGATGGGCCTGAAGCCATCACTGAGAACAAGGCTAGTGGCGTTTGACCATCGTACCTTGGACGAGGCCCTTAGCGCAGCTTGTAGACAGGAGGGCGAGATGCAGCAGTATCTTGAGGAAAGAAGGCTTCGCAGAAGAGGCCTGCAGCTACGTTCCAGCGGCAGGACAAGAAGAAAGCAGTATACGGCACCGCAGCATCCAGTCACAACCAGCAGTGCACAGGTACCTTCTCAACGTTCCCATGGTGTGAAGAAGGAGTGTCCCCATTGCGGGAAGACACACAGTGGTTCCGAGTGTTGGATGATTGTGGGGAAATGCATGAAGTGCGGAAGCAGCGACCACAAGATCAAGGATTGTCTGAGACTTCAGCAGGGAGTCCAGCGCGGAGCACCAGCCCCAGCAGCGGTAGCAGCAGTAGCGCCAGCTACAGGAAGACCAGGAAGGCCTCGAGCCCCAGCTCGAGTGTTTTCCCTAGCACGAGAGGATGCCGAGAAGGAGGAGCATGTCACCGAAGGTACGGTTTTACTTCTACGTGTGCACGCTCGGTTTTTGTTTGATACGGGTGCCACTCACTCGTTCATTTCCGAGCGGTTCGCTAGGCAGTTAGCTTTAGAGTCAGGCGTAGAGTCTGAGGATTTAGAAGTCCCTGTTGTCTGTACACACCCCTGCGGGTACGGTATCGACTAGGAAGTGCATTCCGTCGTTACCTGTGTGCATTGAAGATAGGATCTTAGATGGGGTTTTCTTCTTGCTAAAATGAAGGACTTTGATGCTATTCTTGGTCTGGATTGGCTAGAGGAGCATTATGCGTTAGTAGATTGTCGTCGGAAGAAGATTGTTTTCCGCATTCTTGTGAGACGAGTTCTCTCATCCCTTGCCAAGGAATTGGCGGGAAGTTGGTCATCTCTTCCATGAAGGCGATGTGCATGGTGAACAAGGGTTGTGACGCTTTTCTTGCCAGCGTGGTATTAGTACCAGAGGCTGATGAGTTCACCTACTCTTGCAGAGATCGAGGTAGTGCAGGACTTTCCAGACGTCTTTCCCAATGATTTGTCTGGATTGCCACCATAGAGAGATAGAGTTTACCATAGAGTTGCTTCCGGGCACCTCTCCTATCTCAAAGGCTCCATATCGGATGGCACCTGCGGAGTTAGCTGAGTTGAGGAAGCAGTTGCAAGAGTTGCTAGATAAGGGATTTATTCGCCCTAGTGTTTCCCCTTGGGGCGCACCTGTATTATTCGTAAGAAGAAAGATGGTCACTTAGGCTATGCATCGATATATAGAAGCTAAACCAAGTGACGTGAAGAACAGGTATCCCTTCCTCGGATTGATGATTTATTTGACCAGTTGCAAGATGCATCAGTCTTTTCTAAGATTGATTTGCGATCTGGTTATCATCAGTTGAGGATTAGGAGTGAGGATGTGTCCAAGACGGCGTTTAGAACCCGTTATGGACATTATGAGTTTTTGGTCCTTCCTTTCGGATTGACCAACGCCCCTACAGCGTTCATGGATCTCATGAACAAGTGTTTTAGGCCTTACTTAGATAGCTTTGTTGTGGTATTTATTGATGATGTGTTGGTCTACTCTCCGGATGAGGCCACACACCGTCAGCATTTGAGGTAGTGTTGGAAGTCCTTCGTGAGCACAAGCTGTACGCAAAGTTCAGCAAGTGCGATTTCTGGTTGCACGAGGTTCATTTCCTCGGGCATGTTATCTCCGGTGCTGGTGTAGCAGTGGACCCAACAAAGGTCCAGGCAGTTATGGATTGGAGACTTCCAAGACCCCTTCGGAGATTCGTAGTTTTCTGGGTTTGGCTGGTTACTATCGCGATTTATTGAGGGATTTTCATCCATCGCCGCCCCATTGACACAGCTGACCAGAAAGGGAGTGAAGTTTGTCTGGTTCGAGAAGTGTGAGAGTAGTTTTCAATTGTTGAAGACTAAGCTCACGTCAGCTCCGGTGTTAGTCTCGCGAGCGGTGTAGAGGGTTTGCTATCTACACGGATGCGTCTCGGATTGGCCTTGGTTGCATTTTGATGCAGCAAGGAAGGGTAGTGGCTTATGCTTCTCGTCAGTTAAGGAGCATGAGAAGAACTATCCGACCCATGATTTGGAGCTTGCAGCAGTGGTTCATGCACTAAAGATCTGGAGACACTATCTTTATGGTGTCAGATTTGAGGTGTTCACCGACCACAAGAGCTTGAAGTATCTTTTCTCCCAAAAGGAATTAAACCTGAGGCAGAGAAGATGGATTGAGTTTTGAAGGACTATGACTTCGACTTCAGTATCACCCTGGGAAGGCGAATGTCGTAGCTGATGCCCTGAGTAGGGAGGTCTTCTCTCTAGCAGGATTGGAAGATGTTGGAGGATGCGGCGTGTGCGATGTCTGAGTTAGAGCCCTTATGTCAGGCTTTTGTGGCTCAGCTATCTCTTAGGTCTTCGGTGTTGGATGAGGTAATCGAGCAACAGAAAGCCGACCCTAGACTCCAAGAGTTAGTGGGCAAGGCGGCATTGCTCGTGATGAGGATGGTGTGATTAGTTTCCATCATCACGTCTATGTCCTTGATTGGTAGAGGTCCGTGAGCATGTGTTAGCGAGGCTCATAGATCAAGATTCTCTATTCATCCAGGTAACACCAAGATGTACCAGGATTTGTAGAGGTCTTTTGGTGGTCTGGCTTGAAGAGGGATGTAGCAGATTATGTATCCCGGTGTTTAGTATGCCAGCAAGTGAAAGCCGAGCGTAGCGACCATCTGGCCTTATGCAGAAGATGGAGATCCCAGTGTGGAAGTGGGAAGCTGTCACTATGGATTTTGTTTCGGGTTTGCCTCGGTCAAGATGGGCAATGACTCGATTTGGGTAGTCGTAGATAGATCTTCGAAGACTGCGCATTTCTTGCCTATGAAGAAGAAGCAGTCAATAGAGAGCTTGCTAGATTGTATGTCAGTAGAATCATTAGATTGCATGGTGTGCCGAAGTCAATCATTTCGGATCGAGATCCGAGATTTACTTCGAGGTTGTGGAAGGTCTTCAGGATGCCTTAGGTTTGGAGCTGAAGCTCAGTTCGGCGTTTCCCAGACAGATGGACAGTCTGAGAGGACTATCCAGACGCTCGAGGATATGTTGAGGGCGTGTGTGCTGGATTGGAAGGATGATTGGAAGCGTCATTTACCTCTAGTGGAGTTCGCATACAACAACAGCTTCCATGCGAGCATTGGTATGGCTCCATTTGAGGCGTTGTATGGAAGGCCTTGCAGATCTCCTTTATGTTGGGAGGAGACCGGCGATAGGCAGCTGATCGGTCCGGAGTTAGTTCAGGAGACCTCGGATAAGATCCAGCTTATCAGGAAGAGGCTTGTTGCGGCCCAGGATAGGCAGAAGAGCTACGCCGACAACAGGAGAAAGGATTTAGAGTTCGAGGTAGGTGACCATGTCTTTATGAAGATATCGCCTACGCGTGGTGTGTTAGATTTGGCAGGCATAGTAAGTTGAGCCCTAGATTCATTGTCCCGTATGAGATTCTCAGGCGATTGGGAACGTGGCTATGAGCTAGCTTTACCCCCAGCTTTAGCTAGTGTTCATCCCGTTTTCCACGTATCTATGCTCCGGAAGTAGTCCGAGATCCATCTCATGTGATTAGCCACGAGCCAGTGGAGATACAGCCAGATCTGTCGTATGAGGAGCAACCAGTATCTATTCTTAACCGGAAGGTTCAGCACCTCCGGAACAAGAGGATTGCATCGGTGAAAGTTCTATGGCGGAACTTCTCGCGAGAGGAGCTACTTGGGAGCTTGAGGATGCGATGAAGAAAAGTATCCCCATTTATTTGAGTAGTTTTGTTTAAACTTCGAGGACGAAGTTTCCTTAAGGGGGAGAGGGTGTAAGGCCCTCGATTTTTGTTGTCTTTTAATTATTGTATATTGAGTCATGGTGTGTGTAACTTGTATATTCTTATGTAAATAGCTATGTACATATAGCTAGTTATACCTATGTATGCATATGTATAATTAGATGGTAAATATTATTTGAATGCATGGTGTAATAGTGTATACATTATACTACCTAGGTTTCATGTATATATGTACAGGTTAAGCATGGTTTCTGCATGATTTTAAGTTCTGGCCGAAGGGCCAATTGGCGTCAACATTGATGGACGTCCATGATAAGTCAGCGTCCCACCTCGATGGACGCCAATGCTTAATAACGTCCAGCGATATGGACGTCTACTTCTCTGACATGCATGCGCACCCGACACCGAAACTCCGGGGCAAGCAAGCCCAACCATTGGGGAAAGTCCCCAACGGCTATCAGACATCCCATCACAATCCTCCGGGATATCCCAAACCCTTCTCCTATAAACAAACCCTTTGCAACCTGCAAGACTTCTCTTGGCCTTTTTCAAGAGATAGAAAGCCCTAGCTCGAACTGGTGGAGAGCTGGACTTTGCATGCTTTGATCTGGCGGTTTGGAGCTTCATCCGGCGATCTACAACAACTAGAAGCTAGCTTGGACATAGGAGGAGGCTTCCCCGACCACGGACTGGAAGCTACAACACCTCAGAACCCGGAGGAGAGCTCTTTTGAAGCTTCTTGGGATTGCCCAAGGAGAGCTTCAACGACACCTTTGATCCTTAGAGATTTTTTTAGAGGCAAGTAACCCACCCACTTCGTCCATGTATGTGTCTAGGAGGTTTCTATCATTTTTATGAGATTTTATCGTGTCCTGGACTCCCCATTCTTCTTGTATTTGGAGCTCGGTCTGTGTTTTGCACAGATAGGATATTGACGGCAAGATCCCTTATCGTCAAGATCCTCAGTTAGCGGCCAACGATCTCGCCGTTAATACCCTGTGAACGGCCAACCATGCCGCTGAGTTCTTCAGACAGAATAGGAAACTATTCTGCCTTATATATTTATTTTCTAGATTTTGGCGCATGAGGATATAGTGTAAATTTTATATGTTATGTAAAATAGATAATGTGATGTGTGTGGATTTCTTGCGCATTTCTGTGAATGCTGTAATTGTTAGAATTATTGGAATGCATGTTGGGAAAATTGTTATACATATTCACTTACTGTCCACATGATTCCTGAGGAATTGGATGCCCCATTTTTTATAACCATGTGTATATGTGTCAGTCCAAGCCCTGCAATTTTGAGAATTTTTTTCTATGTTCATGTGATTTACTGTCATTCCGCCATGGAAATAGAAAACATGTGTAGGCTATCAAAATTTACAGTAAATTGTGTGTTATGCAATAAATCCGGGGGAAATTCCTGTGACAATGTGTATGTCAGGTTCAAGGCTGTGAACTGTCAAATCTGATATTCATGTTATGTTCCATGTCAAATTGAATTATGAATAGCATGAGACTGAATGTTTTAATTTTCTGTAAATATATGATAACTCAGAAAATCTGGAAATTTGCATGTGAGGTCATGAACCTTCAAAAGTGTGTGGTTAAAATTTCATGTTATTTGGATAACTATAGAGTGCTCTATGAATTTCTATGCGAAAACGAGTGTTCAACGCATGCTAATATGAACATAGTTGATTATGTATGTTTCAACCTGATTAGTGTAAGGTACTGAATGTTTGATTTCTGTCAGCAGTAGTATCATGAATAGGAAAATAGAGCCATGTGTATAAGTGAGGAAATGTAAAGACATGTGTAAAATGTGTGTTAAAAATCGGAATGTGTAATGTGTAAGAATGTGCCATGTGTGACACTGCTTCCATAGAGGGCCGTGGAACCGTACCATGGAAAAGTCCCCATGGGAAGGTTCAATGTGTTAAGATCCTAAGGGCATTAGGATGAAATCCTGGAGGTGGACAAGTACCACTGGTTAGGGTGGAGACTTGTTCTCCCGGTCTGCACAGTCCAAGAGTCGTCACTATATTGCCTAGGTGGCGTCTATGTGTTATGTGTATGTGATGTGTCCTTCTAATGGTGGTTTGGACTATGTGTCACGGCACTAAATTTTGAAATGTGATGTTGATGTGTAAATTGTGTAGTGTGAATATGTGTAAACGTGCAATGTGTAAAAGAGAACTATGTGCAGGAGTAATTGTGCAAACATGTGAAACCAATGTGTTAGATTGTGAAATTGTGATCCATGAAATGTTGATGTGAAATAATGTTATAACAGCAACCTTAAAGTGTATGAAATGATAGTGTGCATGTGCAAGAATGTGTAGAAACCATGATAGGAATGTTTCCTTTTATGCTGTGAGAACCCCATGTTAGTTGCTATCATGTTGTGGCTTAATGTGATTGAATGAGTAGTAAGCATGTGATAGGATACTTATTTTGGAATGTCTTAAATCATGTACCATATGTATTAAATTTTGTAGAATACCATGATAGGTTGTCTCTTATCAATGTTCAAGCATGCTATATGTTTGCTTCGTGAATTGGAATGTAGAACCTACTGTGATGTATTGCATGTATGACGTGTATGGAGTTATTTGCTGAGTCTTTTAGACTCATCCTTGCTTCGGCGTACAGGTTTAGTTGGTGACCCGACACCTTTGGAGGAGACGTGGAGAGTGACTCCGAGCGTGGCGAGTAGCTTGGTGGAGTCTTCGTTGTAACATTTTCGCTTTCATAGTATGTACTTGGAATCAATGTAATAGGACCATTAAGTAATTGTGGACAACTATGTATTTGAAATTAGTATTTCATTATGTGGACTTTAGTTTTATTTTAAATTGTTATATGGATCATGTATGTTGAATGTGGATGATGAAATGAAATGAATGAAAGACATTGTTCTTTTACTTCCGCTACTCTGTACTTGTATTTGTGTATATCTCATCATGTATGTTGTGCTTGGGTAAATGTCCCACTGTGACGAGACTCACTATACCGACGTGGATTGGTATAATCGTACCGGTATAAAGGAGGGTCGTCGCAATCTATGTGACTATCGTTGGGGTCTTCTCCCCTATAGCGACTAGTTCTTGTCCGACGTGGGTTGGGTATTGTCACACCACGACGCGGATATTAGAACGTGAGGTAGTTGCAATAAGCGAGTATAGAGCGTAAATAGACATCAAATATTAGACAATTAAATAATATTAAATCAAATGAAATTTCACTAATGTCTATTACAACACTAATTTAGAGCCAGTCGCAAAAAGCTTTTTTGAACCAATAATCTTGGAGAAGTCTTTTTTGAACCAGCCAGTCCCGTAAGGCGAGTGAGGGGCACAACAATCTTGGAAAAGTCTTTTATGAACTGCTTGTAATAGCCCGCCAGTCCCCAAAAGTTTCTGATCTCAGTGACATTGGTTGGTCCCTCCCAATTAAGCACGGTTTCAACATTAGAGGGATCAACATATATACTATCTTTAGAGATGACATGGCCCAAAAAACACTTCTTCGAGCCAAAACCCACACTTGCTCATATAGCATAAAACTGGTTGTCGTGTAGGACTTGCAGAGCTATCTTCATATTTGTTCATGCTCTTCTTTGGTCTTACTGTATATGAGGATATCATCAATGAAGACGACCACAAACTTATCAAGATATGGCCGGTACAACGCTGTTCATAAGTTGCATGAAAGCTACAGGAGCATTGGTCAGGCCAAAAGGCATAACGATGAATTCATAATGTCCATACTTGCTCTTGAAGGCCATTTTGTATATGTCATTTGTAGATCTCGCTTTTTCATTCTTTCGAACTCCAAAGCGCCCACAGGAAAATAATGAGAAATAAGTGGGGAAAATAGAAAAGAAGGTGGAGCACAACTTCTGATATGTGATCGTGATCACCAGGTACGTGTGGGTATCGAAGAAGGTGTAGTAAATGCAAAGAGATGATCGCGATAATACCTTTAGGGCAAGGAGATTGCGTGGGAGATGTGGGTTCGCTTCTTCTTCTACAAGCACGGCTAGCCGTGGTAGAAGGTTGTTTCTTGATGATTACCCTTGCAAAGAAACACACAAAAATATGGATTAGCCATGAAGTGTAGTATGCAATTCTCAATAATGAAATAAGCATAAAGATCATGGAGAAGACACACCTTTTTGTGGCTTTTAAACCCCTAGGAAATAGGTGTGTTGTGTGTATGCATGAATGTGTGTGTGTGTGTGTGTGGTGTGTGTGTGGTGTGTGTGTGTGTGTGTGTGTGTGGTGTGTGTGTGTGTTGGTGTGTGTGTGTGTGTGTGTGTGTGTGGTGTGTGTGTGTGTGTGTTGTGTGTGTGTGTGTGTGTGTGTGTGTGTGTGTGTGTTGGTGTGTGTGTGTGTATGTGAAGGAGGCACTGGTGATGTTGCTCCTACTGCTGGTTCAATTGTAGAGATGAGAGGCGTTGACGACTTGAGGCGGTAGTCCGGCAGGGCTCCACCTTGAGATTAGCTCTCTCTCAACTCATTGGGCGTGGGTGTTGTCTGGGAGCTCCACCTTGGGGAAGATGAGACATAGGGTGTATATATAGGGGACATGCTCGAATTACGAGGTGAACAATAATTGTGAATCGCGACGGACACAGTGGTCGCACTTAACTTTTGAACGCGACGACTCATGTGGAAGCGTTCAAAGAATTTCAATTATGGTAGATTCTGACCATAAATCGCGACAAACATGAGCGACACGTTTATTAATTTTCAAATTTTGCTTATGGAAACTTGCCAAAAGTTAAATATGGAAATTAGAATCGCGATGGGGGTACCGGATGCGTTTCATAAAAGGTAATAATATTTGCAAAAATGAAATAAGAAAATTGTTGAGAAATATAGAAGTTTCGAAATGCAACTGAACAACACCGACGTGTTTAAGATAATCGATACATGACAATAATTGTTGGTGAATAATCGATCTGAATCGTGACGGCTTGGTCCGACGCGTTAATGATCAATCGATAGAGACCAATCGATTGTTACTGAATCGCTGTTGAGCAACTATCTCTTAAGAAAATTGTTTAAGA
>JACBKR010003304.1:0-30043 GCA_014218235.1 Colocasia esculenta
TGTACTTGATGGAGTTTGCTTATACACAGCTATCAGGCTAGTATCAAAATGGCTCCATTTGAAGCCTTATATGGCAGGAGTTGTAGATCACCCCTTTGTTGGGAAGAGGTTGGGGAGAACCAATGGGTTGGACCCGACTTGATTGAGGCAACTGTCTGGAAGGTTCAGATTGTCAGGGAACGTCTGAAGATAGCACAATCCAGACAGAAGAGTTATGCAGACAAGAGAAGGAGAACTGGAATTTCAGGTTGGCGAACATGTTTTCTTGAAGGTCTCACCTTCAAGGGGAATACAAAGATTTGGGATCAAAGGAAAACTAAGTCCCAGATTCATAGGGCCATTTGAAATTCTGGAAAGAATTGGTCAGGTGGCGTATAGACTTGCACTACCTCCGCAACTGGCAACCGTGCATAATGTGTTCCACATATCCATGCTGCGGAAGTACTTATTCAATGCCGACCATGTAATTGACCACGAGGATTTGGAGATTCGGGAGGACCTGACTTATGAAGAGAAGCCGATCAAACTGTTGGATCGGAAGATTCAGCGACTCAGGAATCGTACCATACCTATGGTGAAGGTCCAATGGAGTCGAGACGGAGTTACTAATGCTACCTGGGAAACAGAGGAAAGAATGAAGAAAAACCACCCGGAACTATTCTCAGGTACGAACTACACCATTATGCGTAAATTTGGGGACCAAATTTCTTAAGTGGGGGAGGATGTAACACCCCGGAAATTTAGCAATTTAAAATTTCAGAAATATAGAGGGATAAATTAATAACGTATTGGAGAGACTTCCAATACCATGTGTTAATGACCTATTAACAAGATTGGGCAATAGAGCATATTTGGCCCAAGGATATGAATAAACTAGGACAGGAAATTGCCCGGAAATTCGTGTATGTAATTATGCAGTAATTAGTGAGGGCAATTTAGGGTTAATATGGATGAGTAGTCATGTAAGGTAAGCCAAAACCGAACTCAATCCCAATTGGTGTTTCCTAAACCTTCGCTACCTCTTTTGGGTAAGGGAATCCCAGATTTCTGGAAACTAGGAAACAGAGCTCGTAGCCCTTTCCTAGTATCGTTAGGACTCTTAACAACATCTTAAACTATAAGTCCTCTCCCTAAATTTTAAGGGAACAAACGAAGTTGGAGTCGTTTGGAGCAGCAGGCAAGAACTTCTGAGGAGCAGGAGAAAGGCTGGGAACCGTAGCTTCATCCCCTGCATCTTCTGTTGCGTCCAGAACGTCAACGGGTTTTAGATCTTCGTAAAGGTAGGTGTTCTCGGGCCAATATTAAAGAAAACTATACCATCATGTAGAGCATCGAGTCTATGTTCATTTGCACTTGATTTGCCCAATTTTCATGGAGTATTCATCGTGTATTGGTGATTTTCCCGAAGTCTTGCACAGTTAGGGCTTTTCCCGTTCGTCTATTGTGCACCGATTCAAGACCGAATTTGACTAAACTTTCTTCATGAAAGTTCTTCTACTTGAAGTCACGATCATCTTCTATGTTGGACGTTTTGCCCAAGGGTTTTAGTTAGAGAGTTAGGAGCATGATAAGAGAGTCTCTGCTTGATACTGTGATTTCGGGTTCACTTAATTTGTGTTCTTCACATGTTTCATGGGATTTGAGACCGAATTTGATCAAACCCTCAACATAAAAATTCTTCTACAGTTGTCTTCTTCATCCTTCATGTTGAACGTTTTGTCCAAATATCAATCGTTAGAGAGTTACAAGAGTTTGAAATGAATCGCTGCATGGCATGTGTTTTCGGGTTTCACATGACTCATAAGTTTTGTTCTGGAAGGACTCTAGTGTCGACACTACTTGAACTAGTGTCGACACACTGTCCCAAGGCAGCCCGAGAGTGTTCTGGAAGCCCTCTAGTGTCGACACTACCTCATCTAGTGTCGACACCCTGTCCCAAGCCCAGAGAGTGTTCCGGGAAAGCCATCTAGTGTCGACACTACCTGTCTCTAGTGTCGACACACTGTCCCAGTTTTCCTTGAAAGTTCTGGGAAAGCTATCTAGTGTCGACACTATCTCAACTAGTGTCGACACACTGTCCATGTTTTCCAGAAGGTTTTTGGAACCTGTCTCTAGTGTCGACACTACCTGAACTAGTGTCGACACTATCTGACCAGTTTTGCATGATTTTGTCTTGTGTTTGGATCATGGTGTCGACACCACTTGATCTAGTGTCGACTGTGAGACCCCGAATTTTTATTCTCTTTATATATATTGTATGTATATGAATGGTGTGTTGGTGTTCGTTGTTGTGTGCTTAGTATGCGTAGTTCATTGTGCCTACTATAAGTTTTATACTTCTCTTGAGCATGAGCATATCGTATATATATAATATATATATATATATAATTGCATACGTGTATTCGCGTGGAAGTGAGCATTAGCTAAATTAAGAAGTAATATGAATGTTCTCTTTTCTTTTCCAAGAATCTTAGACTTAGAATGGTTGAATAATATTATGTATGTATTTTCTAAATATTGAAGAATATCCTATACTACCCGTTTCATGGAATTTTGTATGAGAATATAAGAAGTAGATATGTGTATGTACGTTATCTTATGCGTGTGACAATTGTATACCTAATTCTACCTGCATAACACCTTGGTGTACTTATGTATGCATGAGTATGTTTAGTTGTAAACATGGTTCATTGCATGGTTAGTTGATGCGTACATTGTACTTCGTACATTGCATGTACATAAAGAGTTCAAGCATGGTAGGTGTGTTTAGTAGTTTATATTGAGATTCTATACTCCTCATGAATAACATGCATGTATTTTTATGATAATTAGGTGAGAATAGTCAATTGGCTAAATTATGCATATAGTGCATATTAAGGAATCCTATGCATATAGTACTTAAGCAATGTTAGGTAAAATTGTGCAAGCTAATCTAATTACCGGTGCGCATGTTGTATCCATCTATTCCAAGCATAATGTACATAAGTATGCTACACCTGTGTGTGTATACTATATATATGTCAAATCAAGTGTGTGTGTGTGCAAGGACTATTTTATCGAATAGATTATTCTTAGCTAACATAATTCATATCGCCTCCTAATGATTTGCGAAGCCCTCATAGTTCTCGTCATTTACTTTTCCGTGTGTTGAGTCACACTTATGAAAAACATCATGTACGCATAGGTAGATATCTACGTACATCTTATCTTAGTGTATGTATGAATGCTTGTGTATGCCTAGGTATAAATGATATTGATTGCCTGGTATAGTAATATACATGTTACACCTTATATATTGTATGTATATATATAGTGTAAGCATAGTTTCTGCATGTTTTTAAGTTCTGGCCGAAGGGCCAATTAGCGTCAATATGTTATATTAATATAAATAAGGTATGTATTGCATGGTGATAGTGTGGATATAATACCGTATACGTATTGCATGTATATATATGCATGGTATGCATGGTTTCTGCATATTTTAGGGTTCTGGCCCGAAGGCCCCTTGGCGTCAACCCCAGGCCGTTGATCCAGTGTCAGCGTCCAGACATGGACGCCAACACTAACTCCGGCGTCCAGCGATATGGACGCCAACTTCTCTGACCTGCATGCGTTGCAGAGCCAGAAAATCCGGGAGCAAGGCATGGCCTCCATTGGGGGGATGTCCCCCAACGGCTCTCAGCTTGTCAAATCAGTATGGTGAGTGGGTGAGGGACTCTCATTAGGTCTGAACCCGAGTTTGGCCTCTCCCACTTCTCACTTCACCTTGCAAGAAGAGAAATAGAGGAGAGAAAAACCCTAGAGAAAGTCTGTGAGAAAAACCCCTCTTAGCACCCACAAATCCGACCCCTTGGAGCTTGATCTGGAGATCTACTGCGACAAGAAGGAAGCTGGAGCAAAGGAGAAGGCTTCCCCATCGTCCCCTTGCTGTGGAGCTCATCCAAGAACCCGGAGGAAGGTGACCTTGGAGGCCTTTCTGCAACTTTCTTGGGACTGCCCAAGGAGGTCTTCACCAAGCCTTTAAATCCCTTAGAAGAATTTTTGAAAGGCAAGTGACCTATCTATGATGTCCCCGTATGAGTCTAGGTGAGTTTTGTGATTTTTATGGATTTTTCCTCGAGTCCTAGACCCTCCTATTCACCCAAGATTCAGAGCTCGGGTCTGTGTTTCTGCACAGACCTGGTTTGACGCAAGGTCCGTGGACGCCTGTGATGAGCTTGGAGTCCATCGGCCATGCCGCTGACCCTGAGTCAGCGGGGCCAGGGACCGCCGCCTAGTTCTTCTGGGCAGAACAGTGAGCTGTTTTGTCCCACTTATGCATTATTTTCGGTACATTTTCCGTGATGAGGATATATGGTAAGCTTATACTCTATGTATATTGTTAGTTGTGGTGTGTGAATGAACGTGGAATGTGTTGGTGAATGTAGGATAATGGTATCTTTTAAACTTGTGAGCATGACATGTAGATAATCTTGCAAATCCTTGTTCATGATTGGAATTAGTGTGAATGCCTTGGCTTTAGTCTAATCATGAAGGTCAGTGGGTCAGAATATGCGTTTGCAAATTTTAGTAAATTATCCATACTTGTGTAATTCGTAAATAAGCTTGGTTCGGTAAAATAAAAGCATGCAAGAATGGTTTGTAGGGTTCAATCCATAGATGTATGAATCCGGGTAATTATGTATCCTCAATTCCTGCATATTGTTAGTAGCTTATGTTCAACAGCAAGTGGCTAAATTACAAGATGTGTTAACCCCATGTTAACTTAAGTTGTTAATAGTATGTTAATTAGGTGTTTTATTTTCTGTAAATTCTATTTGGCTCAGAAAAATCTGAAAAATTGAGAGTATGATCTTGAACCTGAAAATAGCATGTGGTTAAACTTTCAGGTCGTTTGGATCAGTAAATAAAAAGTTATGTGTTTTTCATGTGAAATATGATAATTGTGCATATGATCGTAATGTGATTAGATTTGTTTTAAACCCAACATGATTAGGGTGTTTACTGTGTGTCAAACTCTTGAAATTCTGTAGTACCATGTTAGGAAAAACAGAGGTATTCATGTGAGTGAGAAAGTGAATGAAATAAAGTGTTATGTGTAAAACACGTATTAAAACTCGGTATGAGTAAAGTGTAAAAGTTGTGCCTATGTGACACTGCTATCCTAGAGGCATCGGAGCCGTATATAGAAAAGTCCCTATAGAAGGCTCCATGTGATATAAGTTTGTCCCAAAGGCATTGGGAAAACCCCGGGTGGACAAGTACCACTGGATAGGGTGGAGAGGGCTTCTCCCGTCTGCGCAGTTATCAAGATTCACCGCTATATTGCCTAGGTGGTGAGTATGTGTATGAGTTGTGTCATGCGTTGTGTTATGCGTTGTGTTATGAGTTGTGTTAAGAGCTGTGCTAAGGAATGAGCACGAGCTATGAGATATTGTTAGTGTCCTCTACTGGTGGTTAGGACTATGTGTCATGGCAAATTGTTTAAGCAATGAAAAATGAACAAAGTGTGAAAAATGTGAACATGGCACGTGGTAAGTGCCCATGATGCACGTGGTAAGTCCAATCGATGTGACACGTGATAAGTGAAAGTGGAAGAGTAAATGATGTGGAAATGCGTAAATTGTATAAGTGCGAACATGTGTACATGTCAAATATGAAAAATTGAACAATGTAAATGAGTAAGTGTGCAATCATGTAGGATGAATGTGTTAAATGTGAACTTATGATATAGGTCATGAAAGTGTCAATTGCATATCCAAACAGCAACCTAAATGTATGCAAAACAATGTTTCACATGTGTAAAAATGTCTAGAATCCATGTTAGGGGTAACTAATGAGTTTGTGTGCAAAATAGCATGATCGGTTGTTCACATGATATGTTTTAAGCAACGTTGTAGCTCTCATGTGTAGATTTATAGCCATAGAATCATGTGAAATCAGCAACCTAAAACATGTATAAATGTCCATGTATTTTTTTTAAAAACATGTAAGACCCATGCTAGTTGTGTTTCCTTTCATGTGTGCACAATGTTCATGTTAGTAGTTCTCATGTCTTGGTTCTTTAAAGACAAAGATTCATAAGTAAATTGAATAGAGAGCATGTGATAGGTAAATTTTATTCTTAGAAATCTGAAAGCATGATCCATGTATAAATTTGTAAAACTGTCATGATAGGTTGAAACCTTGAAATGACTAGCATGTCATGTTTTGAAAATTTGCAAATGTGCATGTAAAACCCCTATGACTTATACGTGTATGTTATGAGTGTTTGCTTGCTGAGTCTTTGGACTCACTCTTGCTTCGGCGTACAGGTTGACAGGTATCGTGCACTAGAAGGTAGCGTGACGAGGATCATCATTTAGAAGACTATTTTGTGGAGCTGTTACCAGTTGTACTTTTCTTTTGCACAAAAAGGATTATTGTATGGACAATATTTGGACTTTGAAATTCTCTATTTTGTATTAATGTGGACATTGTCTTTCTATCGCTATTTAGATTATGGAATGTGTGTTGGTGACGGATTAAGAGTTGAGTTGTTTACTTTATTCCGCTGTACTCTATTGCTATCCAGGTACATATCAACCTATCGACCAGTGTTGGGTACATGTCCCACTGTGACGACGCCCTTTTTACCGATGGGGATTGGTATAATCGTACCGGTATGAAGAGGGTCGTTACATCGACACTACCCTTACAAGATTTTTGCATATCTTGGGTCTGATCATTCCATGATGTCTACAAGCATGTGCATGATGTTATATAGTATGCATGGACTTAAAATAAATCAAACCATTGAAGGAAATGGTAATGATACGAATATGATTCTAATGTGTAAATTTTGATTGTTCTTATGTTCATTGGATTATCTTGTGATCTTTTATTGTCAATTGATAAGATAAGAATATGATATGAATGTGGGGATGAATACATGATTAGTATGGACATGTTAGTGGTGTTAATGTTATGATTTGCATATGTGTTTCATGGTTACATGTTTTCCGGTGTCAACTGATTATTTATCATATGCATACATGTTAGGAAAGTACATGTTCTACATATGATCTGTCTTTAGAAACACCCTCATGTCAAGACATTAATGAATTATGAAATATAAGATACGTCGTTATCCTGCCTTGTTCTTTTGAGCTGTTTGTCATTCCTTGACTCTATGAATGATCATGTTCTTTTTACTATAAGCTTGTCATTGAAACTCTGTGGCCATAATATGAATATATTTGTTCGGCACAACGTGGGACTCCGGTCCAAAACTTGATACAATGCTGTGCAATAGAGCCCTGTCCGGTCCTGGGGAGGAGCGCCCCAACGTACTTGTTAACCGAGGGAGTATGGACTCTTGGTGCTTGGCATAGCACACCTAACATGCAAGATTGTGAAAATGTGCCTCCTGTTTGACTTGATAAGTTTGACTTGACATGATATGATACGTTTGTTCTTGTGAACACATGAACACTGCTTGAATATGGCCAATCTTTTCTGACATGATTCTATTCTTGAAATATCTGTCCATTGTATATGGAACTCGACAATTGATTTGATATGATATTCGATCTACTTTGCTATTCAACTTGTTAGAAAAGCATGCATTGTCCGCATACTCATAAGCATATCTGCCTACTTAAAATGTAATCATGTATACTAGTGCCCGCACGTGATGAGATATAAATCCTACTGAGCTAGTTCGCTCACCCCTATCATCCTACCTTTTTCAGGTAGTGATGAAGAACCAGTGGAGTCGGATGGGACTGGGCAAGAGTGACGAGCACCCGTCCTAGAGATAGATGACAGTTAGAAATAGAAATTTGAGTAGTCTATGTAATAGTGAAATTTTTCTGGAAGTTTATTTGAATGATGGACCCTTTGGTTAATTCTTCTTATGTGAGGTTGTATCTAGTTGAACGAGATGAATTAAAGTATACTATTAGTGACCATATTATAGTCTTGAATGTGTTATTATATTCGATTGTGACTCTTCACTATTCAACTGTGATACGCCGGTTTGTATCGTTCACGTCCCCCGGTATTTATTTCGCTGCTAAATATTTGGGGCGTGACAATATGTCTCAGGATTAGGAGATACCTATGGAACCTAGGTCATGGAAATTAAATATAGTACCTGGTGAGAATGGGTAGAGACTGGGAATATGTTAGAAAGAATAAGACACGCCTACCCATTGACTCTTATAATGTATCTAGAGACATTATTGGTTTCCATCCTTTTCTCAGGAACCCTCATAACTCTTGCACTCAACTGCAATGGCCCGCAATCAGTGGCAAGCTATGCAAGACACTGTGGCTGGTCTGACCGAAGCATTACAAATGTAGTACAGGGGAAATCAGGCTGCCACTGCAAGGAATGGAGCCGGTGATCTGCACCGGAATTTTAGGAGTTTAAACCCTCCTCGTTTCTCTGGATCCCCTGACCCAGACGAAGCAGAGAATTGGCAGGAAGAAATAGAAAGGATCTTCCAAGTAATGCAATGCACAATAGGGAGAAAGTGGTACTGGCCACTTTTCATTTACCAAGGATGCCGAGCATGGTGGAAGGCCACATCGGCCATCTACTAATGTAGCTGAATTGGAGTGGGCTGGATTCCTGGAGATATTCGGGAGAAAATATTTCTCTGAAACAGTGAAGGAGAGGAAAGCGGCGGAATTTGCCGCACTGAAGCAGAAGGGAATGTCTGTGGCTGAGTATGAGGCTCAGTTCGCGCATCTTGCTGTGTATGCCCCACATGGTGGGAACGGAAAGATTAAAGGCTAACCGTTTCATGGACGGGCTCAGGCCCATGTTCATCGAGAAGTTCGGACCTCACAACATCCAAACCTACACTGAGATGGTCCAAAGAGCTCAGCTGGTAGAAGACACTATGGCTATGGTGGAAGGCATGAGGGGGAAGGACATCTCAAAGCCGACCTTTCTAAAAAGGGGAGTAGTCGATACAACTGGAACTTTCCCCAATAACAACGATAACAACAACAAAAGGCCAACCACTGGGAAGGACTATGGCATGGAGAAAAAGATCAAAGTAGAAGAAACAATGATGGTGGAGTATTGTAAAATTTGCAACAAGCCTGGGCACCAAGCGGACAAGTGTTGGAAGAAGGCCGGAGCTTGCCTGCGATGTGGGAGTCATGAACATCGTATACCGAACTGTCCCATGCTAAAAAGACCAAGCTGGAAGGAACCAAGGAGGGTTTAAAGCGTCCAGGACGCGTGAATGCAATAACGCAGGCGGAGCTCCCGGAAAGAGGTATGATTGTTAAAACCCCTTAGACTGATCTTATGATGTTTTCTTATTAGTACATTTCTAAGTGGGGGAGATCATTGAGGAGAAATTAGAAAGGGATAATCTAGTAAATATACCATAGTTCATCTGATGGATTAAGATGGAGTTATGACAGCCGTGGAAGGAAGACAGGAGTGGAGGGACCAAATGAATAGGACTGGTGGCTATAGGTGTAGATTGGACTAGCATCCACGATGTTGAAACAAGTTAGAGGAATTAAATCCGAAACGACCTCAAGGATAACTTTCAAAAGCAATTATGATCAAGAATGGGACCAAATTCTCTTAAGTGGGGGAGGGTGTAGCACCCCGAAAATTTTTACTACATAAAACCAAATAAATGGAAATAAATAATTTCCATAATAACGGAGTATTTAAAACATACGTATCATTATTGTACGTGCTAAAACACATCAGAAAATCCGTAAAAATTATAAATCAACCCCAAACATTATTACTAAATGTTTCACAAATAAATTTGTGCCAAGAAAAATCGGATTAGTCAAGTTCAAAGTGTTTTTGGACTTATTATCGTAATTCATAATAAGTCGTAAAATCGTTATCACACGTACTTGGATGAGTCAGAAAATTAAATACAAATCATATATGGACTTCAAATAATATCCTCTAATGACCCATCAAGAAATTTGGGTCAATAAAATCATTTAGGCTAGGTTTAAGAGTTATTGTGACCGATTATCCAAATTAGGAAAAAGTCGGAAAACTGTTAACACGGAAATACGACGCAACCATAAATTAAATAAAAATGTTGGAGAGACTTCTAATATATATATTAATGACCTAATATCATAATTTGGCCAATGGACATCATTTGGCCCAAAAATCAAATGAAGCAAGAAAATGCATAGAAATTCGTAACTCTAAATAGGCTGAAATTAGAAAGAGGCAATTTGAGTTGAATTGGGATGCAATCATGCATTCTTGGCAACCCAAATTCATGCCTACTATGGTGGGAGGTTTCCTAAAGCCTCACACACTCAAAGGGAGGAAGAAATCCTCAAAAATAGGAAACTAACAGTCAAAACCGCAACTTGGCTTTCCTAGTCATAATAGGACTCCTAAACACCATGGTTGCTTAAATACTCTTCACCCAAACCTAGGAACGAATTTAGAACTTGCTGGGGTCGTGTGGAGGAGCTCTTGGTGGCTGAGGAGCTGTGGAACGACCACAAGAAGCTCATCTTCTTCCCCGTTCGTCTGCTGCGACCTGCACAAACCGTCCACTTGAAGTCGACCAAAGGTGAGTCAAACCTAAACCAAACCTTGCAAGGCCTATACCCCTGTAAAGAGGGTCCAGTCTACGTTCTAACCCAAATGGAATGCCAAAATTCCATGCAGTATACACGGAGTAGTAAGCGTTTTCCTCCAAGTGGTCTGAACACGGGTTTTCTGGAAAAACGGGACTTCTTCAACCCATAAGGTAGGTTTTCTCGGGCCAAACCTTAACATATCCTATACCAATGTGTGGAGCATCAAGTTAACTTTCATTTCCCACTGGTTTCATCGAATTGCATTTAGTAGATTTTGAATTATAAGCGTTTTACCAAAGTCGCGCACTGTTAGGGCTTTTCCCGTTATTAATATGTTGCACGTGATTCAAGACCGAATTAGAGTAAACGCGTAACATGACAATTATTCTAATAGTCGTCCTCGTCACTTTTTGTGTTGAACGTTTTGTCTAAATTGCATCATTTGGAGAGTTCTAAGCATGGATAGAGGGTTGCTGCATGAAACTACGTCTTCAGGTTACACTTGTCTTCTACGTTGAGTTTGACTTGATTAAAGCCTGTCAAAACCCTCATTATTTTCTAATTCCAATTTACTGGAAGCACCCTTGCATATCTAGATTAGTTTAAGACCGGTTTCATTATTTTTCATACCCTGTACAAATTGTTCTCTATTTTAGAAGCACCTTGTGTCAATATAAGGCAGTTCTGGACCGCAATCCAAGAACATGTCCTTTCTCTGTCGACGTCAGGCGCAGACCCTGTGAAGGCGACGGCCCGATAGGCCGTGTTCTGAGGTCTTGTCGCGACAGCACCGACCGTCGCGTTCTGAAAGCGACGAAGCGCACCGTCGCGACCCTGCTGCCTGATCTGACAGCCTTGTCGCGTTCTTCACATCACCCTGTCGCGTTCTGGTCCCGACCCGTCGCGACCCTTACTGTGGTCTGTCGCGACCTGACCCCAGGCCTGTCAGCCCTGTCATTTTCCTTATATGCATCTATCGCGACCTGACCCCGGCCTGACAGTCCTGTCGCTTTCCTATATCTACCTGTCGCGATCTCAGGATTTTGCATTAAACCCCCGCTTACTTTCTTACAAACCTAACCGCTATACCCGAGGTCTGGTTAATATGATATTTAGTGTGTGATTTCACATGTTTTGGGTCTGATCATTGCATGGTGGTTATTTTAATGGCTTAAAAGTGATTAACCCATTTAAAAGCTTTAATTATAATGAATGCTATTCTAATTGCTCCTTAAATGTTATGATCCATTCATGCAAACTCATGATTTAATCTCTCCATTATTCTACCATGTTTAAAATGATAATTATTGTTCTTAAAATCTTGCAACCCATGTGTAGTTAAATGCATTGTTCAATTCGTGCCATCTTGTTAAGTGCTTTCCGCGAGTTTGAAACCGATGGTTTGAGAATTGAGACACACGTACATCACTACACACTTGCACATGTAGGCAGCCCTTTTCTTGGGAAATTGGAAACTCTCTAACCGGTCATTCTGAATCGGTAGACTAGCGACCTTTTCGCCAAGGCCTCCGTAAATCTCCTCTGACCATGGATTCCCACATGGCCGACGAGTTGGTTATACCATTGAAGTTCCCTGGAGATAGCGTGCACTTCCTTTTCTCTTCTTGTTCTCGTGAGTGTGATTACAATCTAGACCAAAGCCATTAATGTAAAGATTGAAATAAAATATAAATCATACCGTTATGCTGCCGAATTTATCTCTTGACCATTGTTATCAATTGAAAATCATGTTCAATTACTTATTACTCGTTCCCATCATCATCATGAACATGACATTACACATGCTTACTTATGAAACGCTCATTGTCCATTATTAATGACTGTGGGTATCTACATTTAAAAATTTACATGAGATGCTGACAGGGCACGGCGTGTGTCCAAGGGCTCCAATCTAGCCCCAATGACGACGAGTCATAGATATACTGTTAACCATGGGGTATAATGATTACTGGCGTTGCATCTGCGTTGAGAGTCCTGCTTGCTTGTTGAATGATAAATAAAATACCACATACACGTGTCCTGGTGTACATTCTTGATGGATCTTTTCTTGGTGTACATAGTGTCTACTTGCCGGATTAGTGTTACTTGATCGTGCTCGTACATTCTTGCTTGCTTGCTTGCGTGATATGGCCATCCTGCAATTATTGCAATTTACCTGATATCTTGCGTGCTTGTTACATGCTCGCTCTTGACAACCTATTGCCGTTATATTCTTGCTCTACCACGATCACTCTCTATCTAGCTTGTTTCATGCATCATGTTTTAATCTGTTTCATTTGTACATGCATATTATGACATTCATCATGTTTACCTAGTTTTAAATTGCTAATCACTTATATCATTGCCCGCACATTGAGATATAAATCCTACGGGCTAGTTTGCTCATCCCCTACCTTTACCCAATTTAGGTGACTATGAAGATCAAGAGGAAGAGCAAGCGAGGATGGGAATGCGTCCGAGTGAAGAGCGTTCCAATTATGAGTCTATCTATAGTTAGTTTATCTTGAGTGTTAGAACAATGTAGTAGGAAGTGAGGTATTATGTACTTTGCTTTTATTGAGGTCTTAGTCCTGTAATAGTTTCCAATGGAAACAATGAGTTGAGATTTGAATAAAGGATTATTGAGTTCAATTTGGGCCCTATGATAAATGTATGTTATTATACATTTAGTGCGTGCTAGCTAGAGGCTTATTTGCGGACTGTTCACATCTCGAATTATCGACTCGAATCTTCGAACTAATATCCGCTGCGTAATTCTCGGGACTTGACACCCGTGCTTAATTAAGTGATGTGTTTAAGTGAATCATGTGCCGAAATTGACACTGCTACCATAGAAGGCTATGGAGCCGTACTATAGAAAAGTCCCTATGGGAAGGCTCATTGCGTATGTGATATCCATTGGGCATCAGGATGAAATCCTGGAGGTGGACAAGTACCACTGGTTAGGGTGGAGAGGGCTTCTGCCGATTTTGCGCAGTTACCAAGATTTGTCACTATATTGCCTAGGTGACAGGTATGTGTTATGTGAATGTGTCTTTCTTATGGTGGTTCAGACTATGTGTCACGACAATTAAAGTGTAAAAGTGTGAAGAGTGTGTATATGGGCAATGTGATCATGTGATAGTGTTGTGTTAATGTATTACCATGTGAAAAGATGTGAAACCATGTGAATGTGAATTGTTTATGTTAAAACAACAAGTAAAAGATGTGAATATGTGTTATAAGAGCATGTGAAAAATGTTAGACATCATGCTAGCTTGTTAGTTACTATGTGCATAATTCCATGATCTAATTGTGTAGAATTATGAAATGATATGAATTGAAATTGACACAATGAATCAAGTTAATTATCATGTGTAGAAAGCATGCTCTAGGTTATTCATGTATATTTGCTTAATTGACATGAGCATGTGCTATACTTCTCTTATTGTTTAAAGAGTAGCATGTATGTGATATGTGTAAGGATGTGCCAATGAGATACTTGCTGGGTCTTTTTGGAAGACTCATACTTGCTTTAACATACATGTGAGACAGGTGTCCCCGTGCTAGAGGAGGACATAGTGAGGAGCGACTCCGAGCGAGAGGAGTAGCTGCACTTGTGGAGATTGCTACTTAGTCTACATTTCCTTTCATTTAGTATGTGAACAATGATATCATATGGACTTGTATAATTGTGGACATTTGTTATTTACATTGCTACTATATAGACTGTGGAATGTGTGAATGATGATGGAATAAAAATGTCTTTTATTTCCGCTGTACTTCCTTTTGTTATTTATGTACATCTCGACCTACTGTGTTGTGTTGGGTAAATGTCCCACTGTGACGGCGCCCTTTGTATCGATGTGGATTGGTATAATCGTACCGGTATAAAGAGGGTCGTTACATTTTTTCTCATATCTTCCTACCTCATCTACTCCTTCTTCTGATCCTCACACTCACCCTCTAGTTCGGTATGCCCAATGTGGTACATCCATCATAGATTGGGCAGAAGAGGAAAAATAGACTCAACTCAACATATCCTCCTTTTTTGATATGCTTTCATATATCATTCTAAGAAAAATTTACTTTCTTGAAGAATTTTTAAAAATCAAAGTCCTTTTAGAAGTTCATGGGTTGTCCCATTATAAATTTGAGGATTGGCTACCTCTTTGATTAGGACTAAAGAACTTCCCTTAGATGTTCTGAACCTTATACTCAGAAGAATCATAGTCTTATAGCTAAGAATTATTGACAGATATCCTAGAGAAGCAGTCAAGTTTAGAGAAGCCATAGCTAAAAGCAGTGGAATATTGGTTGTTTCTCTCATTGAATCTGAGATTTTTCTATCTATTTGGGTCACTCATAAAGGAGCAGCAAGCTAGCTATAGAAGAATGAAGAAGTTCAATGAAGATAGATTTCCATAAATCTAGCTAATGTTAGCATGGGTCAGTGGGCCATGTTGGTAAGAGGGAAAAGAACTATCACTCCATCTATGATTGTTGGATTACCCTCCAGTTTGTACCCCAGCTTGATAGGTGCAGTTTCCTTTAGAAAGAAATTTGCTCAAGTTGTATTCTATAGGCACATCAGGCTAGATGTAAGGTTTCAAATCAAATACGCCAAAGATCTATCCTTTCATAGGTTTTTCGTGATTCTTGCTGCAAAGACTACAAACTATCTCAAGGAATTTCAGTACAACTTTGTAGAATCTGAGTAACTATCAGAAGATCAGTGGGCACTTTGTTATTCCGAAGAGGCTCAGGAGTGCAGCAAGAAAAATTCATCCCTCTTCGTTTATGGCTAAGAATTATGATGCCCTTTGGAAGTCTCTCTCTCTCAAGTGGAAGATTGATATAGGATCTACTACAAAGCTAAGGTAGTAGGTCAGTCACAGGGGCTTCAGTAGAATATTATTATTCATGACTTTTTGCACAAGGCTGCTAGTAGAAATTCATTCCCTTATGGTAGAGTCTGAATGTTGATGCCTTTCACAAGAAACTCCTTTGGTATCATCGCCATCACCTCAAATCCTATAGAAGATTCCTTCAGTAGGGCCTTCTTACTACTTAGATCGTCTATCTTTACTCATGTATTCCCTCAGAATGGGAAGAAGTTGTGGGACCTTCTCCAACCTTTCTTGATCAAATCCCACCTTCTCTTTATCTCCCTAAATCCTCCTGAATTTTGTACAAATGCTCTTTCAGTTATTAATATACACTATGTTTATGATAATCTATGTGCATTTTTCCTTTCTGTTAATGCCACAAAGGGGAGAAAATATATAAGTAGAAATTATATTATTAAAAAATGCTTGATGAATTTGAGATTGTTTTTATCATTAAAAAAAAGAAGGAAAGTTGATGTGAATTATTTTTTACAATACTTACTTATTGTTTTTGCTTATGACAAAATCATTATCTTATCAAATTCATGGAATGGATATAAAACTCTTTGCATTGATAAAGGCTAATGTATATTATAATATACCTAGTAAACAATGTATCGACACTCGTCTGAGCAAATTTTCGAAGTACACAACTTATACATATTCATACTGACTCCGACTTCTGAGAAGTCAAAGTGTGATATTGACTGATGAACAAACCGGTCCTACTCCGACTACTGTGAAGTCCAAGTGAGATAGTCGAAGTCAAACTATGTAACGTAGCGCATTTTTTAGATCTTCATGGATTGTCATTTAGTGGTCGTTCGGATCTGCGTTTACTGGTTTTGGTATGGTGCTCATGACTAATGTGGGGTCATTGAGCCTTGGTTGTGGTTTCCGCGCGTTGTGTGGGACTTAGTGGGCCGACAGGTTAGGCCCAGAGTTCTATTCGTTCACTGGATGTGAACGTGATGGGGTCTGGGTCGCATTCTGAATATGACGACATTGGTGGTCACGTTCTAGTTACCGCTGTTGGGGTCGACGTCTGCATGCGCGCCGCGTGTCGCGCACGGGGCGGGGCCTGCTGACGTCGGAATGGGAAGGTGACGGTCACCTAGGTCACGATCAAGTCGCGACACGGTCCTACGTCGCGTTCTTAACTGCTTGGTGTTTTTAAGTTGCTTTCGGCAGGACAGAGCAGGGAAGCTCTACTCGGCCAAGGGAGGTTGTTGTGGCAGATTTCGGGGCGATTCAGCGTTCCAACGTGTTTTTCGACGTGTTCTTGACGCAAGGACGTCGCATGGAGCGGGGAGACGTCGTGCCGTAGCCGGATTGTGTGTTCTTCGCAAAGGTAGGGAGATTCTACCTTGTTTGATTGCGTGGATTGCATGTTGTGCATGTGATTGGTTTTATGCTTTAAGAACATAGATAGCATGCTAGGTCATACATTAAAGCATCAAAAATGGAAATTATGGGTGGTTTACGTGGATTGTGGGGGAAATCCGGAGAAGGGTTTCGTATTAGGGTTGTCGCCTGTGAAGGCGACAGACCTGGCTATCGCGACCAGGTCACGACAGGCCGACCCGTCACGACAAGGTTTCCTATCGCGCCATGTCGGGGCGTCGCGATCATAAGGCGACACTTCCCTTTGTCGCGACCTCAGCCGTGAGGTCTTGCTTTGCATGGTTCCGGTGATTTGGTTATCCGATTATCGATATTTGATGTGCATGGCTTTGGCAAGTCGTGCATTGGCACCTGTAGCGCTATGTGAGTGTGGTTAGTGTGTTGTTTACGTATTTGGTATAGTGTCTCCGTGGTGTGAGTGTGTGCATGGCACATACTATTGTGGTGGGCAGTGAGGTTCCAGTGTGAACCTAGCCTCAGTCTTGTGATGTCTTTTATAGGTTAATAGAGATGGTTTAACTAGTGTAGTGTGAGTAAGGTTAAGTATAAAAATTGTATATTGTTTTATGTGGCAAGGAGGTCACATGTGACCAATGATAGGACAAATTATGATTGGCTACCGTGATTACATGTGTGTCTGTGTGGAATAGCTTGTAGGTCACAGGGAGACCGGGACATGCTATTTCAGACACTTGTACCAAGATTTGTAATAAAGAAATGCAAGTATATATATATATGTCATCGTTTGTGCATTGCCAAGTGTGGTGGTCCGGCGCCTATTCCAGAATGCCTCTCTAGTCAGGTGTCCCAGGTTCTGTGTGAGCCAGGCACGTGTGTGTGTGCTCGGGGCTTGTCCTGGTACTGTGTACCGTCGAGGTCTGTGTCGTCTGTCCTGGACACCCTCACTCCTATGTTTGAGTAGTACGTCCGGCTGAGGGAAAGACGACTGGGGGAAACGACTTATGTTTGTGAGTGTGCAGTCACTTGTAGCGCGCTCGTGGTTGGGGGTACGAGCACCAGTAAACGTACTGGTCCCCAGCTAGTCCTGTGTTTTTAGTGCCTCACTTTACAGAGCTCGGGCCAGAGTCTCTAAAGGTGCTAGGCATGGGCCTACGGTGTGTGTGACCTGCAGTTTGTGGTGTGGTTGCTCTCCAATGTTCTTTGGCTTGTGGTTGTGGAGCAGCAGTTGAACCTTACATCTGTGGCTGCGAGACTGAGAGTAGTTCTTGTGTTATGTTGTTCGGGTTGGATACTGACGTCATGAACTAGTAGTCCATTCCCGTGTGGTGGCGTCGTACTTTCCGACTCATGCTTTGCCATTGGCTGTGGCTCGTGTGTGTGTGACTCGTTGGTTGAGATTTTACTCGTTGAGGTGTGCTCTGGTGTTGACGTAGTTGAAACTATGGTTTATCTTGTCGTCGTAAGCTTACTTGCGGTTTATGTGGTGGTACCTCGTGGTAGTTGGTACCTGTACCCAGTGTGGGTAGTGGTTTGTGGTGGTACATTGTGTACCAGCCTTTTCAGGTGGTGTAGTGGAGCTGTGCTCCGGGAGGTCATGCAGTGAGACCTTCCACTTGTTGTGTTTTACCCTTTTTTGGGTAAACTTTCGAATAAGGTTTTAATGTATGATGGATTGTTATCATGGTAGCCAATCCTATTACCTTGTGTGCGACATTCAATACATCATAGTTTAGGGTATAAAGGACTAACTCTTGGTTAGCACTCCTGTTACTCATGTGTTTGAGATTTGCCAGTGAAGCTTGTAGTCGAGGCAGTCGTTTGCCTGTATGGTTTGCAGCTTAGGCGACTAATTGTTGAGGTGGTGTGCTCGTGAGGCTTGTGGCCTAGGCTTTCTAGTTGTGGGGCCGACTAGTGGTGTGGTGCTAGTCTTGTTGTCCTCTTCTCTTCAAGGACTATATGTTTATTGTATGTTTATGTTCTAGTTGTTGTTTATTATGAATGTTGAGCATGATATGGTTGGCTATCGGTGTTGCCAGTGAGACCCGTTGGGTTGAGGTTCTCCTGTGTTGTGTGTGGTTTTAGGTGGTCCCCTACTGAGCCGGTGACTTGTTGAGACTCACTCCCTACAGTTCTTTTCAGGGTTTACCGTTGGTAAGGCTTGCGAAGACGTTGTGACAGACTTGTACCACCAGCAGTAGTGTTACTGGAGTTGTGGGAGCTTGTGCTCCCTCGGGGTATGTACTCTTTTTAATTTGGACATGTAATAATGTAATGGGACAGTTGTAAATTGTTATATGCATATATCAGCACATGTACATTCTTGTGTCTTATACTGTGTAGTTGTCTTTTATATTCTTACTAGACACGTGTACGAGCTATCCCTTGCGAGACTTCGGTCCGTTTGCAGGAAGCGGATCTGGATTTGGAGCTTTATTGAGCATAAGTATCCAGGGCCGTCACAACTGGCTTCAGAACAGGTTCTGGGAGGGACAGTGAGTGTCGACACACAGGCAGACTGTGTCGACACCACTTGCAGACTGTGTCGACAAAAGCAGATTGTGTCAACACCACTGTGACAATGTTATGTAAACCTGAAAATATGAAGTGTGAACCATTAACATAAGTCATTATCATCAACATATGAAATATTAACATGTCATTTAGTCATCATTTTAATATGTACAAAATGTACAAAATGTCATCATCAAAATCAAATTATGAGTGATGTCAATTAGTCATGATTAAAATCATCATTAAAAGGTTTTAAATACACACTCAACACAACATTCTACCCCTTTTTGATGATGACAAAGTAAATGTATTTTTCTTCCATGTCTACAATTTCTCCCTCTTAAGTCTTTACAATTTCTTCACCTTTTTGACAACATCAAAATGATATTCATGAAAGAGAACAAAGAATGGTAGGAGATCAAGAAATTTAGTTGTGGAAATGAAGGTGCAGGAATGATCAAAATAAGTGAGGCAAAGTGATATTGACATATGAGAGAGGTTATTGTGTGTTTGGTATTGTGCAATAAAGTTTAATCATAAAGACACACTCAACACAAGGTATAGCAAAATATAATGATCAGAATATAGTTAAAATAATGATGCAAATGTGAAGTGAAGTGACCTATATGAGTGAGCGGAAGTATTTAACAAGGATGTTAGGAGCTTTAATTTTAACATAATGTAGAATAATAGGTCTAAACTCAGTATACATGAACTTTATTAAGGTCTTAAGCTTTTCCATACTGTCAAGTTGATTTTCTTTCATTTTGAACTGAGAAAGAATACAAGAATAAATTAGTTAAATCTCACTTTTCAGTGCAAGAGATCACATTGATCAGATGCAAGACCTCCTGATTACTTAGTGGTTTAACTTTCATTATCTTATACAGAGTTGAAAATTTTGATTTCCACTTTTTGACGTGAAACAAATCACTTTTTAGGTGAAATGGCCATGTACTCAGTGGTTCAAGAATATGCATTGCTCTGTTTATATCTTTCTAGATTGTTGATCATTTTCTTTTGATGTTTTGCAGGAATATGTTTGCTGTGACCAGAAAAGTCATAACTACGAATTTAGAAAAATATTCTTAACATGTGGTAAAAATGAAGCTTAAACATGCACATGATAAATAGTAAAGCCACTCATGTGTCAACAAGTGTTTTGCAAGTCATTTTAAAGACATTCAGTGCTAATATTGCTTAACCTTGAAATAATAATGAATCATTGAAATTAAACTAAATGCACAATGAGTTTAGTTTCAATGTCTTAATTCTCTCATAAGAAAATAGCGCAAGGACTCAAAAATTCTGATGAGTTGGGGTTCAAGATAGACAAGTAAGGTCAAGGAATGTGATAATGACTCCCCCTTTCATGTATCTCCCCCTCACAAGGTGAACATGAAGATTATTGAAGAAATAGGAATGGAATGAAGTGAAAATAGATGAACAAGAATGTTTAATTGAAAGACAAGGACACCCTGTAACATCTTGGGCTTCCGGCTTTCTGTTTATGTGTGGATGATTGGCCATGTCGCGATGGAGGTGCCCATCGCCACAGTCATCCCTGTTGTGACCACTAGGTGTGTCGCGTTCCTGTCGCGCCCGGTCAACTGGTCGCGACAGGGTTCTACTTTTGGTCTTTTGACAAGCGTCTTCCACCTGTCAGGGTGGCAGGCGGATCAGAGCGACCTGTCAGCTGTCGCGGTGCCAAGGTCCAGCCCGTTCTGGTCGCGGTCGGGCGGCCGTCGCGTTAAGTTGGTAACGCGACGCCCCGCCCCATCGTGTCTTGAGGGCCGGAGACTAAAATCCTTGGCCGGCTCTCACTTTCCCTTTTGGCTCTTTTCCCTTCCATCCCCTCTCCGAGGAGGAAGGTTCCCATCTTTCTCCCTCCAGCAGTTGGTGCTCGGCGGCGGCCTGCAGCTCGTGCGGAGCATGGCGCGACGTCGTGGAGGCGAGGAGGAGGCGGCTTGGCTTTGTGAAGGCCCCATTGGGGGTTTCGGTTCTTCAAATGAGTAGGGTTCTTGTGCCCTTTTTAGTGGTGTGGATTGGGAGTCCATTTTGTGGAATGCTTTGTTTTACTGCTTTTCCCATGCTCCCCTCCCGTTGTGGTGTGCTTAGTGTAGTTGTGGCGACCCCAGAATGTAGCATTCCGGCGGTCGGCCTTCCAGCTAATGTCACGACCGCCGAGCGCGTTGCGACATTAGAGAAGGCGTCGCCCCGGTCCAACACGACCTTATTGCGGCGCGGTTGGCCGTTGGTCGGCCGTCGCGACAAGGGTGTCACGACTTAGTTCTGTCGCACCAGCGCTTTTGTCGCGTCCCGCTTCCCGTCGCAACAGGGTTGTGTCACGGTGGTCCTGGCCGTCGCGATGGTATCGCGATGGCTTAGGAGGGCGTGAAAGACTTGGTCTACCTCGGGTGTTTTTCGTGGCCGCGGTTGGCGTGTCGCTATGTGCCCCAGGGCAGGGTTGCCCTTAGGACCTTCTGGTGGGAATGCGGCAAGTTGCCTCCCTGCGTTCAGTGACCGAAGGTGACACCTTCGTGGCCGTGTCCTAGCGGCTATGCTAGGAGACTCACGTCTATCTAATAATTGATTGTCTATATGTGAATCGATTATTAGAAGAGCGGTGGTTTCTATTCTGTTTGTGGTGTTCCAGTTTCTCGGGCCGTGCCGTGTGTGCCGGCATTGGCCGACGACCCTTCTAGGGTTTCTGGAAGGGGTGCCGTGCGTGCTTGTGCCTGCTGGGCTTGTCTTGGTTACAAGCCAGGTGTGTTGTTTCTGTTAGTGGTTGCCACACAAGTTTCTCTGTTCGCCAGTGCTAGGCACTTGAGGGCTTGTCCGCGAGACAGGTTGTTACCGCTACCTGGCACCCCCACCTCGGGTGCCTGTGTCAGAGGGTGTGCTCTGGGCAGCGGACGTGCTCCAGTCTCAGACTTGGAGCGGAGGGGAAAATGGTGGGGACAGCTATAGACGCAAGATTTGGCCCATCTCCCGCAAGGCTCTTTTGGCCCATTAGCCTTATTTGACCATTGTCGACTAGCCTCGGATACCATGTAGACGGCAGCATCGATGGCCGCGACTAATGGTTGGCGGCAATCCCCCTGGACGCTGACCAAAGTTGGCGTCCACATCCATGGACGTCTGCATGCGGTTGGCGGCTTGATCCCTGGACGTCAATGTCGTTTACCTGGTCTGCACAACTACCCCGAGATTCTAGCCACTAGCGCCTTTCACTCACCCATGCACGCATGGGGACCGTTCCCAACGGGCATATGGGCCACCTAGGCACCCCATTGACCCAGTAAAAATCCTACTTGGCCTCTCCCATTGGTTGGACCTTTAATGCATGGATTGTCAAGTGTGCAAGTGTGTTTCTTCACACTTAGCATCCTAGGCACTCTAGCTACGAACTCCACTATTCATATAACCCCCTGTCCTCTGAAAGAGGGAAGAGGGAGGCTTGACGTCCATATGCTGTCACCTTGAGAGAAGAGAGAGAAACTTGCACCCTATCTTCCACCATTCATCCTCTCCTTTCTCTCCTCATTTGGGATGTCTAGAAGGGTTCTTTTGGAGCTGGAAGGGCCCTGCGGAGCCAACAACGCCAACAATGAGGATCAATTCCTTCCTCTTCCTCTCTTCCTTTCCTCTTACTTTAATATCTTGCATGTTACACACACTTACACACTCTAGGCACGAGGGCACCTTTCTACACACCTAGAAAGGGGTTCCCAACCAAAAATGGAGGGAAGAAGGGTGGTCATAACATTTGGCCACCCCTCTTCTCAAGTCTGCAACCGGTACGGGACTCACCTTTTGGGCTTTCCTCTCTTCGTTTGAACATTTACTACACTGCATTTGAGTCTAATAGAGCTTGTTTGTGGCAGAACACTGTGAACGTGACCGTGGAGCTCTCTTCCTTTGGTCGGCCGAAGGAGGAGAAGTGAAGCCCCATCTCCGTCCGCTGCGTGAGGCTGCTACAATAACGTGGTCAAAACACTCCCTTGGGTACAGGTAAGGCCCTGGCAATCACAAACCTCCCCTTTTCATCTCTGGTTTTCTTTGTTCCTCCTCAGTCAACCTAGTCAACCGGGGAGTCAACGAGTCAACTAGCAACCCATCATCGCCAACGAGAGACCAGCGACGTCCGCGAGGCCTCCGGAGGACATCCACAGTCGACACGGGGACACGGAGGCGAAACGGATCGTCCACAGCCTCTTTTCTGGCGATCACGATGGGACAACAGTGCTGCTGCAGTCTGTGTGCATCCAGGTAGACGGCAAGCGGTCTTGCCGCCTATCCAGGTAAGCGTCCATCTTTCCTGCCGTTGAGTTATTGTTAGGGTCCACATAGGTTGTCGTCTACTCTGTGTCGCGTCAGTCGATCTAGTCGTTTATATGTTTGATAAACTGGCGTCCATAGGTATGCCGTTGATTGTCACAGAAGCATGATTTTACCTTTTCTGATTGTTTTGCTTTGATTTTGTTTCTTGTTGCTACTGATTGTCAATGACGGTCCTCAGTCATTGGGGGGGTCATCTTCCTTCTCTCTTCTAGCTTCCCCTCACATTTCTAGGATCACCCTTCTCGGTTTACAACCTTTTACTCGGGGATTCCCTCTCAGGTAAATCGGGTTGACTCCGAAGAAAAATCTATAAGTCCCTAAATTCCATGGATTCCCTCATGGTACGGGGCAGGAGGACTTACACCTTCCTGTTTAGTTCACCACTCATCCGGGTTTGAGTAGGATTTGAGAGAACCGGCCAAGTCAAGTCAAAGTAATACACAACCTAATCTTTAAAACTCTTGGGACGTTGTTGATAACATTGCTTGATAGAAATCCACTTTTTCCTCATAAACAATGTCATTAATCAGCGAAACCGCTTTAAAATCAGTAGGTTCTGTTTGCTAATGGACTCTTGGTTAGACCCTGTCAACATGTCTAATAACCGGCATTTGAATATGATGATAACATCAATGATGAGATTGTCGGTATGATTAACACTGATGTTCAGCCTGAGGGGTCGGTTCCATCATTCCCAGCCGACAATGAGAAAGTGTCAGTTTGAGGGTCAACCCAACTCCACACCGGATCAGTCACTCAGCCCCACCACACAACCCAAATCCATGCCAAGAAGACCCCGAGTTTTCCAAATCATGTCCTGCTATTCGCCCGACGATATCATTTCTATGCTTTCCAAGCATACCATTTGGCAGCGGCTTCTCCTTCCCCTCCATCCCATTCTCCCTTCCATGCTTCCTCATCTAGGACCGCTCCTAGGCCTCTCACCCCTTCCCGAATCCTGTATCCCCTATCCCTATCTCACTCCTATCCTCCACTCCTTTACCTACTGATACCCTAATTCCCCCACCACATCCACCCATCCTATGTCCAAACCACTCCTCCCGCTCAATCCGAATCCATGTCTGGTTGAGACGGAGGGTCTTATTAGAAACTCTTGGCTGAATCTTTGTCCCTTTCCAAGCCTCATTCACTCCAAAACTACTGCAAGCTCCCCAACGCTTACTTCCCTCCGGTTTCAAGGCCCCAAAGTACTGCAAGTATGACGGGACCTCCGCCCCAATTCCATCTTGCTGGCTTCACTATGGATTCCCATCGTGGCTGTACGATGGGTCCTCTTAGTCCACCTCTTCCAACAATCGTTAGAAGGGGAGGCGTTGAGGTGGTTTACCTCTTGGCCCGCATCGGTCTTGTTAACTTTGACATAGTCTCGAACGCTTCATCTCCATTTCTCCTACATGGCCACTCAAGTCCCTAAACTTCCCGACTTGGTGGCAGAAAAGATGAAGACAGACGAAGACTTTGTCACTTTTGCCAACGATGGAGATCTATGGCGTCAAGGGCCGACATACCCATCCCGGAGTCCCAAGCCATACCATGCTAGTCACCAACACCACCCCATTACTCTGATCTATCCTGATGCTTAGTGAGTCCCTCCTTCACACATCTTTACAACCGAGCAAGGGTGGTCCAAAATCAGATCAAAGACTCTCACTCCACATTTCTTCGAAGGGAAGCCTAAGGGACGTAAGGCTCCGTGGCACCCACCACCGAGGGGGTGACCATCAATGAGTCGGGAGTGCCTGCAGCCAGCCTTTGAGGCCTCCCAACGAATCCTCCACCCTCCTTCCAACCCTTCTTCCAACCCTCACCAATTCCCATCTCACCCCTCCAAGCCTTACTCTGCCGTCCCCCTCCTTCTGGATACACCCGACCTGGCCCAAAAGGCGCACTACCCTCCTCTCCCTGAGACTCTCGAGGACGTTGTTTCTTCGCCCCTCATGTCCTGCGATGCGATGAAACTCCCCCCACAAAGGGAGAACATCAATCCGAGGGTTGACACCTCCAAGTACTGCCCATACCATAGGGCCCATGGTCACTTCATCAACAATTGCTTTACCTTTCGTGACTGGGTCTATGATATAAATGACCAAGGTAGAATCAACTGGGATGATGTCAAGGTGGCCATAGCCAAGTCTAGGTACACCAAAAAAGAACCTGGCATTTTCAGTAGACCCTCTCCCAATCACCAAACCAAGAAACCCCTCATCAGAGCCCAAGAGAATGTGCATACCATGATACACCTAGGCCCCGGGTTGCGAGGAGAGAGCAACAGTGGGGGGTAGAAGTTTCGAAGAATGGTACTCGTGTCCCACTATCGAGTCTCAGGAGCCTTATATCGGTAGATGCCATCTTGAAGAGAGACCTTTAGTCCTCATCGCTCCCAAGATGCTCACCCACTATCCTCACTTCCCCTGCCAATGAGTCATCCTCCAGAGCCCTCCAGCTCATCCTCCCTCAGTCTCAGGAGGCCATACATGTCACGCTCCGAAACCGGATCATCCTCCGCCTCCGCGGCCATCCCAAAATGAGGAGGATAATGGGCCTCCACTCGGCTGGCACCGAATATGACATTCTCCAACATTTGGATAGACAACGCGAGGGTGTCCATTTAGAATTGATTCGGAGGTCACCGTCGCATCAATCCACTCTCTCCAGTTTCTCAGAAAATCATGGTAATGATGACCTCCCTCCTAGCGGGGTCACCATGCCATTCTTTCTCTCACCCACGGACCCAGTTTCCTTCTCGGACAAAAGATCTTGCCACCCCCGAGTGTCGTTCGCTCCTCTTTGTCTCACATCAACCTCAATGGGGTTTCGGTGGACTCCACTTCATCGACACCGGGGATCCATTAGGTTCCGATGAAGACCCTTAAGCAGTTGGGTTTAGGGGAAGAGAATCTGGAGAAAAGCTGCTCCACCATCGCCGCCTATGACAACTCCAAGAGGGTTGCCAAAGGTAAAATGCTCTTAGTTAGGAATCGGACCTATCACTATGTCCAATGAGTTCCTAGTTCTTGACGTCGATCCGGCCTACAAGGCCTTCTCGGTCGTCCTTGGCTAGAAAAGACTCTAGGGGTCCTTCCACCGCCACCACAATGCTTCAAATTTCCTTTCAATGGGGGTGATCAAGATTAAGAGCATTCCATCTTGGAGCCCTCAATGCGGTCACCACAGAGCAGATGCCGCACCTTTTCATTCCGGATAAGGGAAGAAGCCAATCATGTCTCTTTTTTACTTCCCACACCCTGTGAGCTCGACAGACCCTAGCCGGCTGTAGAACCCCATGTTCCATGTCCCGGAAAGGGTTGGGAAGTGATGGCCAATATCGGCTATGTTCATGGCCGCGGGCTAGGCACGGATGAAAAGGGAGAGATCCAGAGTGTCCAGGCAATTAGGAGGTTGTTACCCAAGGCCGGTCTAGGTTTTCGCCCAGACCCGTCCATCGAACCCATTTATACAGTATCAACCACTTACCTGGACTTTAAAGGAGCATTTTGTTCAGGGGCAACCCAGTTGGGACCAGGGAGCCTATAATTGAAGAAATACCTTACTCTTGGAGTGAGGATGAAGAAGAAGAAGAGGATGCCCAAATAGAGGACATTTCTGAAGATTTGGCCTCCTTTCCTTTTGGCTCTGATCTCTTCTCCCCATCTTCCCATATCTCCATCTCCCTCTACTGTCGCGTGCTCGCCATGCAATTCAGTTCCTCCATCCACTCTAATCCCCTTCTTTCCTCCTGTCCCTCTATCCACCTCATCTCGCCAGTCGAGGCTACTTGAGTCAGCAACTCATGGTTCTTGGCTGGACTCCCAAAAAATGCCAATTTTGAAAATTGGAAATCCCAGGTTCCAATGAGCACCTTCCTCCCTCTTGGAACCTCTTCCGCAGGCCAGGGGCCGCGCTTTCCGGCCTAAGTCTCTTTCTTCTCTCCCTCTAGGGGCACTTCCCCTGTGCATAGTTTGTACATAGCAGTCATGTAAATAATGGTCTAGATTCTAGTTAGAGCAGTTTTAGAGGCTAGTCTGGTCTGGTTAAGTTTAGGAGAGTCTAGTCTTCTCAGCCATGCGTGTGCAAGGAGAAGGGTAGGCAAGTTCTTGCACGTTTTGTCATGGCCTTGGCTGAGAAGTGTGCTAAGTTAAGTCAGTGCCAGATTTCTTGAGGATCCTGCTCTCGTCGAGTCTGACTTTGAAGAAGGTGGACTCTGTAGATGACAACGGAGTTTATCTGTTAGATTTTGATGAGGAGCGTGAGTCGGGAAATCCTGGGTCGGGAAGAGGACCCAGTGAGCTCCTATGTGGATGGCACAAAAAGGTTCGACGAGCAAACCATGGCTGCAGACGAAGCCCACTAAGAAGTCAACCTTGGCACTGAAGAATCCTCGAAGACAGTTTTGATTAGTGCCAACTTGAGTGTTGAAGATGAAGAAGCCTTGGTAGTCATCTTAAAGAATTCTCCGACGGATTTGCTTGGTCTTACGAGACATGCCGGGACTCGATACCTCTTTGGTCGGCAGGTTGGTCCTAAAAGCCGACGCAAAGGCAGTCAAGCAAAAGTTGAGAAGGCTACATCCTAAGCTTCACTCAAGATCAAAGAGGAGGTTGACAGGTTGCACAAAGCCAAATTTATTAGTGTTGTGCTATATCCACAGGGGTAGCTAATATCGTCCCTGTAATGAAGAAGGACTGTAAGGTTAGGATCTGTATAGACTTCCATGACCTTAATCGTGCTTTCCCAAAGGACGATTTCCCTCTCCCACACATAGATGTCCTAGTGGACAATACTGCCGTCTTCGAGCTTTTGTCGTTTATGGATGGTTTCTCGGTACAACAGATTCGCTTGGCGGAGGAAGACCAAGAAAAACTTCATTTACAACGCCCTGGGGAACTTACTGTTCTGTCGTCATGCCCTTCGGATTGAAGAATGTGGGAGCAACCTATCAAAGGGCTATGATGGCGATTTTTCATGAATGCGGTTGTGCCATGGAGGTCTATGTGGACGATATCTTGGTAAAATCAAAGACTCGACATGCCATGCTGAGGTCCTCGGGCAGTTTCCCAAAGGTCTAGAGAGCACAATCATTAGATGAACCCCAAGAAGTGCGTCTTTGGTGTCTCTTCGGGGAATTGCTTGAGTTCATAGTAAGTAAGCGGGGAATTGAAATTGATCCTAACAAGGCCAAAGCAATAATTGACATGCCTCTCCTAGGAATATCAGAGAAGTTCAGAGGGCTAATTGGCAGACTCCTTATTAGGAGATTCATCTCCCAGCATTCAATCCGCTGCAAGCCCTTCTACGAGATGCATAGAGGAGAGGCGAAGTTTAATTGGGATGATAAATGTCAGAAGGCCTTTGATGAATGAAGAGCTATCTTTTTAATCCCCCTGTTCTCGCTCCTCCGGTCCCGGGTCGGCCTTTACTACTCTACGTGTCAACCACAGAAGATTCAACTGGAGCGGTTTTGGCCCAATACGACGACAAGAAGAAGGAAGAGAGAGCGGTGTACTATTTATCCAAGTTATTCAATGAGGCTGAAAAGAAGTACACCGCCATGGAAAAGAACGTGCTGCGCCCGTCTAGGTTGCCAGAAGTTAAAGCACTATTTCTTGGCATGAAGTGAAATTCTGGCGCGTATGGACCCTATTCGGTACTTGCTCGAGAAGCCCGTCTGACTGAGCGTGATGATGAGGTGGCAAAGTTTCCTTAATCAATTTGATATGACCTATGTTCAAATCAAGGGCTGCCTAGCTGAGCATTTGGCCCACCACCCCTTACCTTATACTCTCCCGTTGATGAAAGCCTTCCCGATGAAGAGTTAGGAGCCTTATTGATGGTGAACCTTCAGGGTGCTTTACTTCGACGGGGCTCTAAATTCCAAAGGGTGTGGGATAGGGGCAGTCCTCCTCTCACCGGAAGGGTAGTCATTCCGCACGCCTATGTTAACCTTTCCAGCCGCGAACAATGTGGCTGAGTACGAGGCTCTCCTAGCCGGGCTGTAAATGGCTTTATTGCTCGGAGTCAAGGAGTTAAGGATTATTGGAGATTCGCAGTTGATACTCCGGCAATCTCTTAGCAAGTACCAGACCGGGACCCCAAGCTGAAACCATACCAAGAGTTGGTAGGAAAAGTAGTCCGGCAGTTTAGGAAGCTCACTTAGGTACACTCCTAGGGCCAAAATATCCTAGCGGATTCGTCGCCTCCTCATGTCTTCCATTCCCATTCCTTGGGAAAGTCTTCTGAAACCGTCTCTGTCCAGAGTTAAGAGTCCTTCCATGTCGATCCGTGGTTCTCTCAGCTCATGCGTCCT
Organism: Colocasia esculenta; assembly: GCA_014218235.1. Taxonomy (NCBI): domain Eukaryota; kingdom Viridiplantae; phylum Streptophyta; class Magnoliopsida; order Alismatales; family Araceae; genus Colocasia; species Colocasia esculenta. The sequence continues at coordinate 30,016 of JACBKR010003304.1, forward strand.
TCTCCATCCCTTCAAGTCCATGCGCTTT